>CM060364.1:70999997-71302497 GCA_030545235.1 Helianthus tuberosus | reverse complement strand
ACTCTAATCATTCCCTAGTTCTTCTCTGCTTCACAAAGCACTATTACTGCATTCCCAGTATTCTCGTCATAATACCACCACTTAAAGTATTCATATCTCGTGAAATGGTATGACTTTAAAAACTTTTAGCTTTCTGTATTTTAAAGTAACAACGTACTTTCCAGTTTCTAGATCCACTTCAGTTTTTGGAGTTTTTGATACAATGCATCTCGGTTGTTGAGGCTTCCACTACTTGAACCTTGTTTTTGCTTCTCTTTTGATAAACCTCAGAACATGTTGATTATAAGAATTCATTTTGTAGTTGATCAGTCTCAATCTGCATAACTCTTTAACATCCCACCACAGCATACTATTTATATCTTTGATAAATCTGAATATTGAACTCTGTATTATCTTCTAATAGCAATCCTTTTCACTTCGAAATCCAAATCTAACTTATAATATATCCCATCAAAACATCTTTATACTGGGAGAAAAACTTCAAAGGTCTTATGTCACACCCTCAAAATCCACAAGCGGAGTAATACCGTGAGGCGTGTGACTGACCAGGATCATACCACCAATCATACTAAACATTTAAGTAAAGTAAAGTAAAACCATAGCAACCAAACGTTTAATGTTCATCAAACCAAAATCCAAAACCAAGTTTAAAAGTTAGCGGGAGCATAAAGTCTAAAACCCATAAATAGTTTAAAACATAAAGTTTAATGTTAAGAACTCAACAGTTGGTTCCTTGCCACAATGTCCACTCCGCGTGCAAGCCCCAGCCATGTACCTAACGACCTGCAAAGCATGTGGTAACGTGTCAACAAAAGGTTGGCGAGTTCACAGTTGGTTGTTCGTTTTAACGTTGTTCCAAAAACCATAAGTTGTTAAGTTTCCTTGTTCTTTATAAAAACATGTCACGGGGAGCTACCCCACTGTTTTAAACCACTAGACCCGTTACCGTACCGACTACTGACTGTCGTTATGTTTAGTGCCTCGAGTCAATGTCTATCGACATTGACTAAGTGCCCAAGTATATTAGTCCACTCCCATCCTCTGTGTGACACCCGTGTCACTTCAACCATCACACAAATGCCAAACCAATGAAATATTGTATTTCATATTTGGTATTTGTAAAAATATGTGTATCGTTTGCACATATCAACTCTTGTTCGATTTTAAGCTTTAAATCACTTTCTGGAGGGTTACACGCGCTCTGATGCGTAAATATAACCAGTTTAATCCAACGAACACTCCGGAATAGTAAAATAGGTTTAACATACCTTAAATAACATTTACATAACTTAGAAATAAGTTTTGAAGGCTTTGGTATGGCAAAAACAAGTTAATTCACTTACAGGGACTAAACTTGACAAACTGCGAAAGTATGCCAATTTGAACTGTAACAGACATTCCGGAACATGACCATAAGTTAAGCATACCATAAATATCCTTTACATAGCTTAGAAATAGGCTTTGAGGGGTTCGGTGTGCTAAAATAAACTTTTGGGTCATTCAGGGACTAAAAGTGTCAAAAAGTGCACAAGTTTGCACTTTCGCGCATAACTTACGTTCTGAATACATTCGGACATCCAAAAATTTATGTAAGCACTATAATATTTTATTTTAGTGTTTGGCATGAGAAAAATCCATTCGTCGCGCAATTTGGATCGTTTTTCGCGCTTGTGCGCATTCCGTCGTAATTAAGCGAACATCGCGATCGTACGGCCAAACGAACGACATCTGAGATATTTTTGAGCATGTTTCATGTCCACATTGTTTAGGCATCATTTTAGGGCCTTAAAGTTGGCTTTACGGGCCTTAGAAGTGCCGGAAATGGCCTTAAACACCAACAGGGACTGAAACTGTCATTTTGCAAAGTTTGTTCTGATCTGACATGGTCAGGCGGTCGTGTATCCTGAAGCGGGCCACGTCAGCCTTCCAGACCAGATTAGCTGCATTTAACAGCAGATCACAGCTGTTTAATCCACAACCACACATTCTGACTTGCCTAGTCAGCTGATAAGAACCCATTTTTAGTTACCATAACATTCCAACACATGTACGGGTGGGATTCGAGCACGGTTTCCATGAAACGATCTTAACGGTTACCCGAAAACTATAAATACCCCACCCCACAACTTCAAAACCCACTAGAATTTTGATCTTAGAAACTCTAAGTTGAAACAATTGTTTCATACCTGAGATTCTTGGATCGAGATTAGCATTCGGGGACCCTTCGTAAGTATTATTTCGTTCTTTTATTTCTTTTCGAGTCTTTTCGAGTCTGAAAGTCAAACTTTGTTTGACTTTCAGCGTTGACCAGCTTATGGTCAGTGCGAAGTTCGTTTGAACTTCGCAACGTGATTGTAATCACGATGGTCATAGTCCCTTGGGACTATGCCTACTGATTACCACGTTGTCTAGGGTCGTAGGGTAAGCGATCTAATAAATCGCTTATACCTTCGAACCCGACCCATTTGGTCGATCATTAGGATCCGACCAAACACACTAGGTGACCATAGTAGGTAGGGAATAACCTTCCGAGGTTATACCCTATGGTCACATCGTTTGAGTAGTTGTATGATAGGTAGTTTATATGCCTTAGGTAAATTACCAGAATACCCTTTTCATGTATAATTGGTAATTAAGCATATGTAACCTAAACTTTTGTCACATAACTGATTATGTCACATGTTTAGGCATATAACACTTGTCATAGGACAAGTTAGACGGTCCGAACGCGTTTCACGCGAACGACGCGTTAAAGTAGCATAAGCTACCTAAATGGGTCGCGATGGGTCGAAAGCAGCTTATGTTAGGTTTCATTTAGTATGTAGGCTTTGTTAAACCATATTACATGAGTTTCCATACTCGTTTGGTTTACGAACCCTCATTCTATCCGATCCTCCGATTTAGGTCCGGTATATTAACATAGTTACCTATATTAGGTGTCGTTTGATTTCCGGGATCTCTAGCATTGCTTGGTGGTTATCCTAGGGCTTCTAAGCAATCTCAAGTGAGTACATAGTTCCCCTCTTTTACCGTTTTCAAACTGTTTTGGGGTGAAGCATGTGTACCTATCTGTTATTTTCATGATTTCAAAGTATAATTGATTATACATGTTATTACTTATCATTTGACAAACTAAATGACTATCTATGGTTTAAACACTGATTTCTCAAAGAACATAAAATAAAATGTTGAATTGTACTTATTTTATGTTCACCAGACCGATTGTTAGTATGATATAGCGCTATAGGATTAGACACCCCATTCCTGTTGTCATGGAATGTCTGAAACCAATTTGTTTCTCCATCCAAATAGGGATTTCCTTTGTGGTATCCTTATAGTCTCAAAGGTGTATTTTGATGCACTAGGTCTGAATGAATTCTTAAATCACACCTTTAAAGTATATTTTGATATACTCCCCAAAAGTATAATTTGATATACTCTCATGTCTGGTATTGTAAAAAACCAACATATATTTTGTTAATCATCCAAAGCATATTTTGATATGTTATTTACAAAACCAAAACATAGTTTAATATGTTACTTACAAATCCAAAGTATACTTTTAATATGCTAATATAAGGTTATTCGTTTAACCTTACTTTTATTTATACATATCATTTTGGTTACATATTACATGATTTACAATGGACACATAAACAGTATTGACATTGGTTATACATTTCATGACTTACATCTTGACATAAACATTTTGACACATTATTCAATACGTTTGGCAATTGGTTTAAACATAAACATCTTACATTGTTGGTTGGTTTGAGTAAGTGATTAAGTAACGAGGCGTGTGTAATATGATACAAGCATGGTGGATACGCCGCTGGTACTTCCTATATATAAGTGTTTGTATGGTATTACATATTGTATCGTTATCTGAATCATTTCAATTTGAGACATATAAAATTTTATACAAATAACATACTTTTCACAAGACATTAATTTACAAACAACTTATATTATACAAACTCATTTTACATGGTTATTCATTTAACCATACATTATTCTCTTATTTATACATATCATCTGACCTTATCGTTTTTCAAATGATTTACAAGACATAGCAAATTACAAGGTTCATGACTAAACATTTTATCAAACATAAGTCATGAATCCTATTTTCACAAAACCTATGTATCTCACAGGCATTTTTATGCTGACGTACCTATTTTTACACATGTTTCAGGTACTGCTTTGCAATGATTGTTGATACATGCTACATTTAGGATGGACTCGTGCCTTAGCAACTTTAAAACTTGGAAGATCGTAGTTGTATTTATTTGATTGTATTAAAACAACGAGTTCATTTATTCAATAAAACAGAATTTATTTATTCCATGGTTACGAAATAATGATTCTGTTATAACACTCCCCGACATTTCCGCCACGTTTGGTTGTTCCACGTGGTCGGGGTGTGACAGAAAAGTTGGTATCAGAGCCAATGGTTATAGGGAATTAGGTTATTAGTAATGCTTTGACCTAGTCTATAACCTTCTTAGGACCCTAACGCGAGTTTACTTGCGTTTAGTCATAAAACAATACCGTCACCTATCCTTAGGCGACGACCACAACAAGAACATAAATTTCAAAACCGCTTTGAAAACTAATCATCTGTTCTAGGATGATTGATTACTAGGTTTTGAACCCTCTATTGTAAGGTTTTGAACCCTCTGTTATATGGTTTTGAACCCCTTTGAGTTTTAAAAATCCCGTCAAGGTTTTGGGTTTTAAATAATGTGAACACGTGCAAACTGGAAGGGTGAATGCTGCGTATTCCGGGTTTTCTGTCTAGGCAAGCACTTCGTATATATCTCATCAGACGCGAGACCAGTTGTGCTTACCTGTGAATTCTTGGGATGAGTGTTCACTTATAGGCGAGCATGTCTTCGCGATACATTATTTTTGACCTATTTACTTTGATTATCACCGAGGTCGTTTGTTGCTTTGTAGTAACAAACAAATAACCACTATCCTTGCTGTCATCGGATTTGTTTCATCTCATTCTTTTTGTTTAATTCTCTCACTCGTTTCCTTTCATGTTCCTCTTTTAGAATGCCTCCTCGACGCGAAAATCAGATAGCGAATGCCGAACTGGCGGAAATAATCGCGCGGCAAATGGCTGCTGCCTTCCCAAATCTTTATGCTCAAATGATGCAAGCCATCAACAACAACAATGCTCCATGCAATTTCAAAACTTTTAACTCGGCTAAACCACTCAAGTTTAGTGGTTCTGAGGGAGCGACTGGGCTTCTTCAATGGTTCGAGAGCATTGAGAATACCTTCCGTCACGTTCACTGTCCTGAAAAGCGCAAGGTCGAGTTTTCTTCAAGTGTGTTTCAGAAGAGGGCTCTCACATGGTGGAACGGGGTGATGAGAGACCGCGGTGCTGAGGTTGCATTAGCACAGACTTGGGCTGAGCTTAGGGCTCTTATGATGAAGGAATTCTGTCCTCGTCATGAGCTAAGGGCTCTAGAAAGGGAATTTGATGATTTGAAGCAAGACAGTGGGGAACATCGAGCCTATACTGACCGTTATGAAGAATTGAGCCTTTTGTGCCCTGCTATGGTTACTCCTGTGGATAAAGCGATCGAGAAATATACTGATGGTCTTCCTGACCTAGTTCAGGATATTGTTACTGGCAGTAACCCTACTACTGTCAGACAAGCCATTGAACTGTCTGCCACCCTAACTGAATCCCACATCAGGAAGCGTAAGCTGTTTCGAAAGGGCGACTCAAGACCATCTGACAAGACTGCTCAAGTTGAACCAAAGGAAGAAAATGTTGAAGTGTCCAAGAAGAAGAAGCACAAAGCCTCTCAAAACTACGCTGTAACTGCTCAAGACAAACAGGTTGCACCAAACCAGCAAGCACAACCTCGCAAAAGACAAAACTATGTTGGTACCGCACCTTTGTGCAACAAGTGCAACCGTCATCATCTAGCGCAAGAGCAGTGTCACAAATGTACCCACTGTGGGCGGTTGGGACATTTGATCAATGTTTGTCGTTATGCAAATCAAGCTGCTGCAAACCCTGCTGCTGTTCAAGCACGGTTCCCTCCGGGGTCATGTTATAACTGTGGTGACCTTACCCACTACAGGAACAATTGCCCAAGACTTGTTAACATACCTCCAGCGCGAGGACGAGCATTTAACATCAATGAGGCAAACATGAACAATGATGCAGAAGTGAACAATTAGTGTTTTGTAATTCCTTGGTTGTTATCTTATGACACTTCAAGACAATTCGGTTGTTACATAAATAAAGATTTGTTGTTTTTATTTCTGTAAAAAAAATTATGCGTTTATATGAATAATTGATGCAACCTTATGATGTCAACCCAAATACAAACTAATTGTGTGGTTCTGTCATTTTATGATCACTTGTGATCTCCCCAAGAACCTTAAACACTAGTTTCTTTTAAGAAACAAAGCCAAACTCTTATTGAAAATCCTTCTATCTTTATAGATGGATCCTTGAAAATTATTAAAGTGCCAAATGAAATCCATGGATTGGATTCCTAGTGTGCTTTAAATATCCATACCTTAAGATAACAAATTAAAGGATCAAGTTAACTAATTTTGTGCTTATGTGTTTTCTTACATGTTTTGTAGTTGTATGTGATCCATCCAAATCCTCGTAAAATCTTTCATATCTCATATGAGGGATTCATAATAGGATATCCAAAGTTACTATCTTAAATCCTTAATGGACTTCTACGTTGTAGTCAAGTCCCTTGGGTTTTAAAGTACTATTCTATAATTTGACTCCTCGGGTGGTCTAGTTAAACAGATTGATTTGAAAATCTGGTTAGAAATATCATGTGATGATATAATTGAAAAGATCCCTTAAGTGGTCTATTTAAGGAGATCGTACGACGGTCTAGTTAAGAAGGTCATGTGTTGATCTAGTTAAAAAGATCGTTCGTTGATCTAGTTGAAAAGATCCTTTGGTGGTCTAGTCAGGTCGCTTCATGTTTATTCAATTGACTTTTTCTCTACGCATTATGAAATAAACTGTACGGACTGTGCAAGGGATTACGTAATTATGGAGGCCTACATAATTATGGAATTCAGTGCACAGAAACCACAAGGAGTTTTGTCATGTGTTAAGACCTTTAGTGACGAGAATAATGATACGGGAGAAGTCTTGGACCTTGACCGATGTCATTTATTCTCACACTCCCCAATTCTGATTTCAAGCACACACGAGTTTCCTATGATTAGTCTTCATAAGAAACGTTCTTCTGTCCGTAGTTCAAAATTCCATGTTTTACTATTACAAGAAATTCACTTTGAGGGTTAACAAATTCGCTAAGGATCCTAACATGGCCCAGAGTTTTACTTAAGGGTTCAATGGATCTATTTGAAGGCGAAACCGTCACAGCTGTCTACACAAGTTTCCTCTAGAATTAAATTTCGGGACAAAATTTCCTAAAGTAGGGGAGACTGTGACACCTGTGTCACTTCAACCATCACACAAATGCCAAACCAATGAAATATTGTATTTCATATTTGGTATTTGTAAAAATATGTGTATCGTTTGCACATATCAACTCTTGTTCGATTTTAAGCTTTAAATCACTTTCTGGAGGGTTACACGCGCTCTGATGCGTAAATATAACCAGTTTAATCCAACGAACACTCCGGAATAGTAAAATAGGTTTAACATACCTTAAATAACATTTACATAACTTAGAAATAAGTTTTGAAGGCTTTGGTATGGCAAAAACAAGTTAATTCACTTACAGGGACTAAACTTGACAAACTGCGAAAGTATGCCAATTTGAACTGTAACAGACATTCCGGAACATGACCATAAGTTAAACATACCATAAATATCCTTTACATAGCTTAGAAATAGGCTTTGAGGGGTTCGGTGTGCTAAAATAAACTTTTGGGTCATTCAGGGACTAAAAGTGTCAAAAAGTGCACAAGTTTGCACTTTCGCGCATAACTTACGTTCTGAATACATTCGGACATCAAAAAATTTATTTAAGCACTATAATATTTTATTTTAGTGTTTGGCATGAGAAAAATCCATTCGTCGCGCAATTTGGATCGTTTTTCGCGCTTGTGCGCATTCCGTCGTAATTAAGCGAACATCGCGATCGTACGGCCAAACGAACCAACATCTGAGATATTTTTGAGCATGTTTCATGTCCACATTGTTTAGGCATCATTTTAGGGCCTTAAAGTTGGCTTTACGGGCCTTAGAAGTGCCGGAAATGGCCTTAAACACCAACAGGGACTGAAACTGTCATTTTGCAAAGTTTGTTCTGATCTGACATGGTCAGGCAGCCCGCCTGAGTTTATGTGTATCCTGAAGTGGGCCGCGTCAGCCTTCCAGACCAGATTAACTGCATTTAACAGCAGATCACAGCTGTTTAATCCACAACCACACATTCTCACTTGCGTAGTCAGCTGATAAGAACCCATTTTTAGTTACCATAACATTCCAACACATGTACGGGTGGGATTCGAGCACGGTTTCCATGAAACGATCTTAACGGTTACCCGAAAATTATAAATACCCCACCCCACAACTTCAAAACCCACCATAATTTTGATCTTAGAAACTCTAAGTTGAAACCATTGTTTCATACCTGAGATTCTTGGATCGAGATTAGCATTCGGGGACCCTTTGTAAGTATTCTTTCGTTCTTTTATTGCTTTTCAAGTCTTTTCGAGTCTGAAAGTCAAACTTTGTTTGACTTTCAGCATTGACCAGCTTATGGTCAATGCGAAGTTCGTTTGAACTTCGCAACGTGATTGTAATCACGATGGTCATAGTCCCTTGGGACTATGCCTACTGATTACCACGTTGTCTAGGGTCGTAGGGTAAGCGATCTCATAAATCGCTTATACCTTCGAACCCGACCCATTTGGCCGATCATTAGGATCCGACCAAACACATTAGGTGACCATAGTAGGTCGGGAATAACCTTCCGAAGTTATACCCTATGGTCACATCGTTTGAGTAGTTGTATGATAGGTAGTTTATATGCCTTAGGTAAATTACCAGAATACCCTTTTCATGTATAATTGGTAATTAAGCATATGTAACCTAAACTTTTGTCACATAACTGATTATGTAACATGTTTAGGCATATAACACTTGTCATAGGACTAGTTAGACGGTCCGAACGCGTTTCACACGAACGACACGTTAAAGTAGCATAAGCTACCTAAATGGGTCGCGATGGGTCGAAAGCAGCTTATGTTAGGTTTCATTTAGTATGTAGGCTTTGTTAAACCATATTACACGAGTTTCCATACTCGTTTGGTTTACGAACCCTCATTCTATCCGATCCTCCGATTTAGGTCCGGTATATTAACATAGTTACCTATATTAGGTGCCGTTTGATTTCCGGGATCTCTAGCATTGCTTGGTGGTTATCCTAGGGCTTCTAAGCAATCTCAAGTGAGTACATAGTTCCCCTCTTTTACCGTTTTCAAACTGTTTTGGGGTGAAGCATGTGTACCTATCTGTTATTTTCATGATTTCAAAGTATAATTGATTATACATGTTATTACTTATCATTTGACAAACTAAATGACTATCTATGGTTTAAACACTGATTTCTCAAAGAACATAAAATAAAATGTTGAATTGTACTTATTTTATGTTCACCAGACCGATTGTTAGTATGATATAGCGCTATAGGATTAGACACCCCATTCCTGTTGTCATGGAATGTCTGAAACCAATTTGTTTCTCCATCCAAATAGGGATTTCCTTTGTGGTATCCTTATAGTCTCAAAGGTGTATTTTGATGCACTAGGTCTGAATAAATTCTTAAATCACACCTTTAAAGTATATTTTGATATACTCCCCAAAAGTATAATTTGATATACTCTCATGTGTGGTATTGTACAAAACCAACATATATTTTGTTAATCATCCAAAGCATATTTTGATATGTTATTTACAAAACCAAAACATAGTTTAATATGTTACTTACAAATCCAAAGTATACTTTTAATATGCTAATATAAGGTTATTCGTTTAACCTTACTTTTATTTATACCTATCATTTTGGTTACATATTACATGATTTACAATGGACACATAAACAGTATTGACATTGGTTATACATTTCATGACTTACATCTTGACATAAACATTTTGACACATTATTCAATATGTTTGGCAATTGGTTTAAACATAGACATCTTACATTGTTGGTTGGTTTGAGTAAGTGATTAAGTAACGAGGCATGTGTAATATGATACAAGCATGGTGGATACGCCGCTGGTACTTCCTATATATAAGTGTTTGTATGGTATTACATATTGTATCGTTATCTGAATCATTTCAATTTGAGACATATAACATTTTATACAAATAACATACTTTTCACAAGACATTAATTTACAAACAACTTATATTATACAAACTCATTTTACATGGTTATTCATTTAACCATACATTATTCTCTTATTTATACATATCATCTGACCTTATCGTTTTTCAAATGATTTACAAGACATAGCAAATTACAAGGTTCATGACTAAACATTTTATCAAACATAAGTCATGAATCCTATTTTCACAAAACCTATGTATCTCACAGGCATTTTTATGCTGACGTACCTATTTTTACACATGTTTCAGGTACTGCTTTGCAATGATTGTTGATACATGCTACATTTAGGATGGACTCGTGCCTTAGCAACTTTAAAACTTGGAAGATCGTAGTTGTATTTATTTGATTGTATTAAAACAACGAGTTCATTTATTCAATAAAACAGAATTTATTTATTCCATGGTTACGAAACAATGATTCTGTTACAACACTCCCCGACATTTCCGCCACGTTTGGTTGTTCCACGTGGTCGAGGTGTGACACTCTGCGGCACGGTTTGAGGCTTGCCAAACCTAATAGCGCTATTTAACTAATAACCCGTTCGCCATTGGCCCGATGATTAAGTCGATACAAAAATGGTGGACTTAAGATAGAGTTGTTGTCTAGTAAGCTTAAGACATGTATTATAATGGTTTTCACCCTTCCCAAGGAGGGTGGAGGTACGTATTCTACCCAAGGAGAATACGCAGGTAGTATTCCACCTAAAGGGGATAGTTGTTGTTTAACCCATTCCCAAACCACCGGGAATCCCATGCTTTGATGAAAAGTGTGAACTCATATTTGATTGCTCGGTTGGTCTCTTAAAAATGGTTAAAAGTCAAGGTAGGTCAATCACGTCCTAATACGATTACCATTTAGTTCATTAGCGTGTTCAAGTAAAGCACAAAACTCCTACACGTATCTAACATGTAACATGCACTCACTTTGACAACTTGCGTACATACACATCTTCCACATATAATTACTCATGATCAAGCACACAATAGTTCACATAACACTTTCGTTGATATCAGACAAGTTTGATCATTCTCAGATAGCATAACCGACATCTAGACACGCGAATGACAACTTATACTGCTTCAGCTTTAACATTGAGAATTGGGCTGTTTTCGGGTATCTTTGTAAAATAGTTATCTTGTTCCAAAAATTCCAAATAATTTACAGAACGTTCTAAATGGCACGTCACATTGTGAAAAAATCTCGGGACTCAATTCGTTACCGATTATTTACTAAAAATCAGTTATTGGGCTGCAGCCAGATTCGTCACTTTCTGACTGCAGTCCACGGAAAAATTTATTTAAAATTCATCGTAAGCCCGATTGGCGAAATTCCAGTTGGAGAATTCCGGAAACATCCGTGCCCAGCTACTATAAAAATTTCATGCCCTAATTCTATATAGATTACAAGTTATGATGATAAGCATAACATGAATTTTCTGCAGGAAAAACACAGCTTTTGCACGGCTCTTTAAAAATAGCAAACGACCTCAGAAAAATGTGATTCCAGGGCCATTTGAAGCGTTTTTCGAAAACGTATAATTTAGACTTCAGAAAATCATTTTTTTTATTTATAACGGTCCACTTACAACCAACTGAAGTTGGCTTTTTTGTTAATCATCATTCTGTTTTTCATTTAAACGATACTAAAACACGTGTTAATGATCCCGACACTTCCTAATAACAACTAACAACAGATTAGCCATCAATTATCACCTAACCATATCAATAATCACATAACCATAGGTATAAACATCATGATTTTCGCAAAAAAAACGCAGCCAATGATCATGTATGCATATGTATCATTAATTAATTTAAACAATCGCATAATCACCCGAAACTAATCATGCAACAACAAAAACCTATCATAACAACTCAAGATCATAGCCATGTCTACACAAAAACACACCATGAACCGCAATCTAATCAAGAACACTAACCTTGGAGCGAAGAGAAAGGCGAATCGAGGAAGAGAAGGCGAACAAGAAACTGGATTTTCGAATGGGGGGGGGGGGTCTTCTGGCCGTCGCACACCAAGGGGGTGTTAGGGTTTCTGTTATTTTTTTATCTCAAGTGTTGTACGTATAATTAAAACATGGAGGTGTTTGGGCTTAATGGGCTGCAAAGAACAAGAAAGTGCGGGTTGGGCTTATAGTTTCGCATAAGGGGAATAGGGTGGGGGTTAGGCCAATTTGTGGCACAAGGGGGAATGGTGGGTTTGGGTTGGGTTTATCAAGTAGCGGTTTCTCGTATTTGACAAAATAACTAATCAAAACATTTCGTGTCGCAAAGTAACATACTACAATGTTTCGTTTCACAAAATAACGTATTCTAATATTCAAGTTTAGGGTTTCGGTTTCACGTAATTCACATCACACATTACCAAGTTCACAACCATTCAAAGAAATAATCAAACACCACATTCAAGTCATATACCGTACATGAAATTACAAAGTACGCGAAACGTAACAGGGATTTATATGAGTTGTCACATCTTAGAAGTTTTCTCTCATTCTTTAGATCTCTGAACCATTTAACTCGATCAAAAATGATATCAGATTCCTTGACAATCGAAATATCTCCCTGCTTTTCTTCAACCTTTCTCTTGATTAGATGGTGCTTCACATCAGTTTGCATGAGCAACTGAGGGAGAACCACCTTCAAGGAGTCCAAATCAGGTGATTTCGAGGAGAAAATGTGTGATTTTGAAGGAGAAAATGATGTAGAAGTGTGTAGTGATGATGATTGTAAAAGATTTGAGGAGAATTACTTACGAAATAGCCTTGAATCTTGATGAAAAGTGTATACGACTTGAGAGCGAGTAGTCGAATAGAGGTGTCAAATCAGTGAAAGGGACGTGTACCGGTACTATTTATAGAGGTGAGAGAGGAGTTAAGGCGGTGCACAGTGTGCAACAGTCGGATGGCCTTTCGGTCGGATGGTCATCCGAGCGAATGTCCATTCGATCAGTTGCCCATTCGACCAGCCGAGTTGTGCGAGTTAGTTTCCAAGTTTCGTTTCATGTGTTAAGCGTTGCGTTGATAACCACAATACATTTAAACAAATAGTCACACAATAACACACATAAAATAAACAAATCCGTGTTTCGAGTCTGCGTTGAGTCTGCGTTGTAATAGAGTTGCGACAACGTTTGCGAATACCATCCCAAACATACATATAGCATACACAAGTAATGCACATAAGAACACACAGATAACATTATTAATACCAATAACTGTGTTTCGAGTTTGCACTGTGTTGGCGTTGAGATAGAGTTTAGTCTATATAAGCGATGCGTTTAAATAGTATGCATTGTAAAATAGCATTTAAATGCGATAATTACGTTTGTAAAATAGCGTTTAAAATGCGTGTTGAAAATATAGTGTAAAATAGTTAACCCATTGCGATAATCGGAATCTCGAGAGTATAACCAATTAAGCAAGAAATGATAAATGATAAGTAATGACCCGGAAAGTCGGGTTGTTACAGCCTCCCCTACTTTACGGAATTTCGTCCCGAAATTAAGGTGCACGCATAACAAAGATATGTGGATATTTAGCTTTCATATCACTCTCGAGTTCCCAAGTGAACTCGGCGCCGCGTTTTCCTTCCCAGCGAACCTTCACTATAGGAATGCGAGAGCGTCGAAGTTTCTTGGTCTCTTGATCCACGATTTCTACAGGCTTTTCCACGAAGTGTAGAGTTTCATTTACTTGAAAATATTCTAGAGGAACATGAAGATTTTATTCAGCTAGGCACTTTTCGAGGTTCGTGACGTGGAAAGTTGGATGTACGTTGCTGAGTTCCTCCGATAATTCGAGTCGGTAGGCCACTTTGCCAATTCTTTCCAGAATCTTAAAGGGACCAACGTATCGTGGTGCTAGCTTTCCTTTCTTGCCGAATCGGATCACCCCCTTCCAAGGTGAAACTTTTAGGAGTACGTGATCACCAACTTCGAACTCAAGGGGCTTGCGGCGTTTATCGGTGTAACTCTTTTGACGACTCTGAGCTTTCAACAGGTTGTCTCGTATCTGGAGGATCTTTTCAGTCTTTTCTTGTAATAACTCAGGACCAGTGAGTTATGCGTCTCTGATCTCGTTCCATCCAATAGGCGATCTGCATTTTCTTCCATATAATGCCTCAAAGGGTGCCATTTGAATGCTAGAGTGATAACTGTTGTTGTACGAGAATTCGACTAAAGGTAAATGCGAATCCCAATTACCACCAAAATCTATAACGCACAAACGAAGCATGTCTTCAAGGGTGCGAATCGTGCGCTCAGTCTGACCGTCGGTCTGGGGATGGAATGCGGTACTGAGATTAAGAGTAGTACCGAGAGGGGATTGAAAAGTCTCCCAGAGATGCGAGGTAAATCGACCATCGCGGTCAAAGATGATATCATAAGGTGTCCCATGTCGACAAATAACTTCGTCGGTATAGATTCATGCCAATCGTTCAACCTTGTAGTATTCTCGTATCGGTAAGAAGTGAGCAGATTTCGTGAAACAATCAACGATAACCCAAATGCTATCGTGTCCTGATGGCGTGCGAGGGAGTTTCGTAATGAAGTCCATGACTATACTCTCCCATTTCCACATCGGGATCTTGGGTTGTTCGAGTAGGCCAGAGGGTCGTTGGTGTTCAGCTTTAACCTTCGAGCAAGTTAGGCACTTCAAAACATAGAGAGCGATATCTTACTTCATGCCCGGCCACCAGTACCTGGAGCGAAGGTCCCGGTACATCTTGTCGGCACCGGGATGAATGGAATATCGAGATTTGTGAGCTTCAGTCATCAAAATATCCCTGAGGTTGTTACGACTAGGAATCCAAATGCGGTCGCGGTAGTGAAAGATACCATTAGATTTGCTTATCAATTGGCTTTCGGAACCAAGTATTCTTTCTTCCCTTACAGTGTTCTCAAGAATACAAGGGTGTTGAGCGTCGCGAATGAGAGCTTCGAGGTCGTGTTGGGCTTGAACATTACGAACACTATGTAAATAGCTTCGTCGGCTAAGAGCTTCTGCCACGACATTCGCTTTGCAAGGATGGTAGCGAATCTCACAGTCGTACTCGTTTAGCAACTCTACTCATCGTCGTTGACACCTATTCAGTTCCTTTTGGTTAAAGATGTGTTGTAGGCTCTTATGATCGGTGAAGACCGTACACTTAGTACTATACAGGTAGTGTCGCCAAATCTTCAACGCAAAAACAACTGCACCGAGTTCGAGATCGTGGGTTGTGTAGTTCTTCTCGTGGACTTTGAGTTGGCGAGATGCGTATGCGATAACTTTGTCTCGTTGCATAAGAACACAACCAAGGCCTAGGTTAGAGGCATCGCAATAAACAACAAAATCGTCGTTTCCATCGGGTAGCGCGAGTACGAGAGCATTGCAAAGCATATGCTTAAGTGTTTGAAAGGCATCTTCTTGTTTGGTTCCCCAAACGAAAGGCTTGTCTTTATGCGTTAGAGAGGTGAGAGGAACGGTGATTTTAGAGAAATCAACGATAAATCGACGGTAATAACCCGCCAATCTGAGAAAAGAACGTACTTCCGACGGATTTTTAGGTGTAATCTAACTCTTAACTGCTTCAATCTTCGCGAGATCGACGTGAATACGTTGACTATTGACGATGTGACCGAGAAATTGAACTTCCTCGAGCCAAAATTCACACTTGGAGAACTTGGCGTAGAGGCGATTTCCTTGGAGAAGCTCGAGAACTAAACGAAGATGTTGAGCATGTTCGGCTATTGGCTTCGAATAGATAAGGATATCATCGATGAACGCAATGACAAAGCAATCAAGAAAGGGTTTACACACACGATTCATCAAGTCCATGAAAACCGCGGGTGCGTTGGTGAGACCAAAAGGCATTACTACGAATTCGTAACGGACATAACGGGTACAAAAAATGGTGATAACCAGAACGTAGATCCATCTTAGAAAAACTCGTAGCACCTTGCAATTAATCAAATAAATCATTGATTTGGGGTAGAGGGTAGCGATTCTTGATAGTAAGCTTATTGAGTTCTTAATAATGATGCACATTCGAAACGATCCATCCTTCTTTTTCACAAAAAAAGACAGGTGCGCCCCATGGAGATGTGCTAGGGCGTATGAAGCCTTTATCAAGTTACTCCTGGAGTTGGCTAGAAAGTTCACGCATATCAGACGGTGCGAGATGATAAGGAGCTTTACCAGCAGGATTAGCTCCAGCAATGAGGTCAATACGGAAATCGATATCATGAGTCAGGGGTAGATCGGGTAATCCGTCAGGAAAGATACTAGGAAAATCATGAAACACGAGTACCTTTTCCATTCTCTTCTTTTCCTCCTCCGCTACTACGATGTGAGCCAAGAAAGCCATGTATTCCTTTGGGAGATACTTGCTTGCTTGAATGCACGACTTCAGTTTCAATTCTTTTGAAGATACTTCGCCATAAACACAGAGTTGATCGCCGTTTGAAAGAGAGAATTGGATCATCTTTTCGAAACAAACGACTTCAGCATGATTTTCACGAAGAAAATCCATGCCTACTATGACATCAAAACTACCAAGTTGCATCGGAATAAGATCGATCGGGAAAACGTGATTGTTGAGTTTGAGAGTACAATCACGGAGAACGGAACTAACGGTGACAGTTCTTCCGGTGGTGATTTCTATGTCGAACGTCGTTGGGAGGTTAGCGCATTTACGGTTTAGGAGCTTTTTGAATTCAAATGACACAAAACAGTTATCAGCTCCAGTATCAAATAAACAAGAAGCATAAATACCATTAACAAGGAACGTACCATTGACAACGTTGTTGTTAGTTTGAGCCTGGCGGACATTGATGTTGGAAGTTCTTCCACGGGCTGCTTGCTGTGGTTGTTTCCGTTGCTGCTGCTGAGGCTGCTGTTGCTGTTGCAGTGGTTGGTGTGGTTCTTGTTTCACCACACGGTTCGGGCAAGCGTTAGAAAAGTGATTCAGGTCACCACAAGAGTACCAAGCTCGTACATGAACAGCGGGAGCAGGAGCTGCTTGGTTTCCCTGAAGAGCAAGGGGTTAAGCTGGTGGTGCTGGAGTAGCTTGAGCTTGTTGACATGGGCCTGAACAACAGTGAGCAATAAAGTTCCCATATATGTTGTAGTTTACTCAGAAACGGCAATTTACCCCTGTTGGGTGATGATAGATGAAAGTTGGGCACAGAGGATGAACACCAGTATACGCACGCTGAGCAGACGGTGCGTTGGTGACGGTAGCTTGGCGGTTATGGTTGTTAGGTTGGACTAGGACAGCGTTGGGTGGAGCGGCAGTAGTAGCATAGTACCTATTGTTGTTGTTCTTATGCTTGCGATTCTGGCATGAAGACCTTGAAACTTGTGATGCTGCAGTTTCGGTAGCGGGAGTAGCAGTGACCTGGTTGCGACTTTTTGTTGAGGTCTTGAAAGCTCCAACCAAGACTCGTTTGTCATTGATCTCGGCTACTAGCTGATAAGTCCCCTCAATAGTAGCAGGTTTAGCTGCCTGAACAAATCTGCTACACAGTCTGGAAGAGATCGAATGTATTTCTTGATTGTCATATCAGGTGTTGCCACCTGACTAGGATAGATGATACTGAGCCGCTTAAAGCGAGCGGTGAGACCAGCGTTGTCACCACCTTCTTTTTTGATGTTCCATAACTCGTTCTCTAGCTTCTGGACTTCATGTGGGGGACATAATTCTTTCATCATGACTTCCTTCAGTTCCTCTCATGAGAGGCCATAGGCTACATAATTTCCGCGCCTGTTGCGCTCAGCGGTCCACCAATCCAGTGCCCTAGACTGGAAGACCCCAGTAGCATTTACAGTGCGGAGGGCGTCTGGATACCCACTTTGACGAAGGGTAAATTCAATTGAATCAAACCACTAAAACATAGCACTGGGTCCATCTTCACCAGTGAAGTCTTTAGGACCACAGGCCTTGAATTGTTTAAAGCTGAAGGGCGTTTTCAGAGAGTCGCTCTTGGATACAACAGAGGACTTGCTGCTGACCTCGTTAATCTCGCTGACGATCTGAGGTATGACTTTAGCGCTTTCCTTGGCTACCAGCGAAGCAATTCGCTTATCAGCATGGTTTCGTTGAGCAGCGCATTGCGTTTGAGAACCAAATGATGAGATTTTCTGCAGCAGACATCATCATATGATTTAGACGAAATACGATTATATCGGGTTTCGAAATGTTTAGCGTTTAACCAACATACTTACTATTATTATTAAAGCACATAAACACGTCGGCACATATCACATAAGCACATAGGCACATAGTCTACGTAAGCACGCAAGCATAGAAGCACATAGGAGCACATATTCCACGTAAGCACATATTTTGCATGTATTCATCTACATATTTTGCACGTATTCACCTATCCTTCAAATCCGCGATGTGCGTTGAGAGTTGCGAGTCTTAGCGAGTAGCATAGCGAGAAGTATAGCGTACATCAGCAAGTACTGTAGCGTATGAGAGTCATTAGTCTGTCCATGATTTGTTAGCATTTTGGATTGGAAGAGCTGTGCGAGTTGTGCGCGTTTAGTAAGGCGAAGAGCGAAAAATCTCCAGAATCGAACACATAAACATATAAACACATAAAATCGAAAAGGAGTAAAAGCAGCGATTTGCGGGCTTAGATAAAAAAACAGAGCGTGCCTTGGGTGTTAGGCATCGACTACCCAAAGTGATTCGACTATTCTCAACGAGTTCAAGTACACGCTTTGGCCTAATAGACTGTACTCTCGCCGAATCATGGCGAACGACACACATCCTTCTGGTTACTACGTGACTCAAGTTGTTGGAATCCATCAAGACTTTGGTGAGAGTTTTATAAAAATCCAAGTAGAGTGGAACTGGTCATTAAGATGCAAGTTTCACCCTTAACTTAACAAGTTCATTCCTGATAGTGTGGTAAAACCACGAGATATAGGTGGAGAATTTCATCGAGATATGGATGTCACTCCTGACTCAACGAAGATTCTCGTGCTGAGTGTAAAAATACGCGTAGAATGAGTGATCTTATCAAGAGTTCCTAGTTTTCACACCTATTCTCGACATAATCACTTCATTGTGCTACGTGAGTGTTTTCGAAGACGTGTGTATCGTGTCAACCTTAGGAAAGGCGAAAGTGTATTTCCAGCCTTAAGAAAGGCTACTTCGCGCGAAGCTATCATATGCGGGTCCACACGAAGATGTAGTTTTCGCGAGTTCGAACGAGAGTATCAATAGTATGTTCGTACGAACCCCGTACTGGGTTCGAACAAATGGTCTGTTGGTACCTAGACTATAGACTAGGCCAAATCCTACGACTCAACCTACTTCCCTATAGTTATGGCTCTGATACCAATCTGTCACACCCCAACCGATGATGGAAACATTAGGGCGCGGCACTAGGCGAACCAGATTGCTCAAGGGATCCATAACAACTATTTGTTACCAATATTTTAAAGGTTAATTGTCCCATACCAATCCACAAATATTCAACAAGTAATGTAATTATTATAGATTACGAGTTTCTCTCAAACAAAACAAGTCCGACAACCTAGATTTCTATTAGTGTAGTTTCTAGACTGCCTATCTTGATTTCGCAAAAGATCCCATTAACCTGTCACATACGTAAAAATAAGGTCAATACATAAAATGTAAAGGTGAGTACACAAGTTTGAATAGCATATAGTATAGAAAGCATTTACGCATAACCAGCATGTAACAAGTAACAGGCGATGCATGTAACTATCAAATAATGTCTACAACTTAACCACGAGACTGCGTTTTAGAGTATGCGCGACACATGTTCAGCGAACACGTGAAGTAAAGTAATGTGATCCCTAGCAACCCTCGTCCACGACAGGTGCTGAGTCCAAACTATAGTACTATCGTTGCTAGAGGCGGTATAGTGTAACATTGTATAAGCATAGTACAAGCATTCAAGTACACGTATAGCGTGCGGGAGCGGTTAGCGTTGTAAAGTGTTTGCATTGTGTGTTGTGTCTTGATAGAGAACTTATGTCACACCCAAAAGTGCGTTAAAGAAAATGGGTTCGAGTATACTCACAGTATGTGTTTATCAAGTAAACACAGCCTTGATTGTGTTGAAGGGAGCGCGTTGGAGTTAGCCTGAGCATAGAACAGTAGCGTAAGCATTGAACAGCGCGTAACAGAGTGTCAAAATGGGTTAAGTGTCGAATGTTGATTCGATCGGATGAGATCCCATGCGAGCAGATGGTCATCCGGACGGATGACCATTCGAACGGATGGCCATTCGAATGAGAGGTATTTGTTTGTAAAAATTGTTAAAGTTTCGTTAAAAGCATTTAAACAAAGTAACATGTAAATGCCAAGCCATCCGGTCGGATGGTCATCCGAACGGATGGCCATTCGATCGAATGGCTATTCGAGTGAGAGAGCTGTAGTTTATAGTTTATCATAAAAATTTTCTAAGTAAAAGTTTTGAGTCTAACGGAAACGGTGTGACAACGTGTCAAACAATGGAAGTATACCAAGTTCAATCCATTCGTTTGGATGGGAATCACCCTCATTTGGACAGATGGTTGTTCTTGGTGGGACTTCATGTTTGACTCGTTAATCGGCCCATTTCCCCAGTGGAAATCTGTTTTCAAGCTGGCTCTAGACTATGAAATGAATCTAAGGTCGGATTGAGTCCAGATTTCATCGGTTTTTGTATGAAGTATTGAAGAAAGTTGAGAATAAATGAAAAGGGTTGAAAATCTTCCATTGTGTAGTTGAAAAGTTGTGGAAATCTCTTAGATCTGAACCAATCTTGATGAGATGGTGCTTCACATCAGTTGCATGAGCAACTGAGTGAGAACCACCTTCAAGGAGTCCAAATCAGGTGTTTTCGAGGAGAAAATGTGTGATTTTGATGGAGAAAATGATGTAGAAGTGTGTAGTGATGATGATTGTACAAGATTTGAGGAGAATTACTTACGAAATAGCCTTGAATCTTGATGAAAAATGTATAAGAGTGACTTGAGAGTGAGTGGTCGAATGGAGGTGTCAAATCAGTTAAAGGGACGTGTACGGGTACTATTTATAGAGGTGAGAGAGGAGTTAAGGGGGTGCACAGTGTGCAGCAGTCGGATGGCCTTTCGGTCAGATGGTCATCCAAGCAGATGTCCATTCGATCGGTTGCCCATTCGACCAGCCGAGTTGTACAAGTTAGTTTCCAAGTATCGTTTCGTGTGTTAAGTGTTGCGTTGCATTTAATCGAGTTGCGAGTAAGTGTTTGAGCGTATAAGCGTTGCGTTGATAACCAAAATACATTTAAACAAATAGTCACACAATAACACACATAAAATAAACAAATCCGCGTTTCGAGTCTACGTTGAGTTTGCGTTGTAATAGAGTTGCAATAGCGTTTGCGATTACCATCCCAAACATAAATATAGCACACACAAGTAATGCACATAAGAACACACATATAACATTACTAATACCCATAACTACGTTTCGAGATTGCGTTGCGTTGGCGTTGAGATAGCATTTAGTCTAGATAAGCGATGCGTTTAAATAGTATGCGTTGTAAAATAGCGTTTAAATGCGATAATTGTGTTTGTAAAATAGCGTTTAAAATGCGTGTTGAAAATATAGTGTAAAATAGTTAACCCATTGCGATAATCGGAATCTCGAGAGTACAAGAAATTAAGCAAGAAATGACAGATGATAAGTAATGACCCAGAAAGTCGGGTTGTTACATAATCGTCTTCTAGAAATTGTTGAGCAATGTTACTACTAGGAACAAATGTGAATGGTACTACATCTATGACAATTCCTGCAATTAATCCTGAATATAACACTAAAGATTGCTCTTTAACATTCTCCTCTCTAGACTACCCTGACCCTTTGAACTTTCATCGGTGTTGGTAGTCGGTTCTGGTTAATCTTCAGATATTCCAGAATCACTAACTTTCTTAGCAGTAGATACACCAACATCACCACCCTGATCATCGTCATCATTGTCATCATCATCAATATCATCACCAGGATCACCAAAATCTAACTTTTCTTCATCATCTGCTTCATCATCATCCTCAGCTTCTTCTTTATCAGAACCATATAATGCTTTAACTAGCTCTTTCTCTTGTGTAGTTAACACTGGATCAAACATTTCAATTGTAGCAGGTTTAGATTGAGTTTCAACTTGTTTCCCTTTAAGCGAGTGTCCGATCCACCTAGACCACTCGACAATTCGCCCAATTTGCCTATAGAGTTCAATTCGAGTTAATCGTTTAGAACTCATGTTTCAATATTTAACACTAAATGTGTCTGTCTAATCAATTCAGCAATCCTTTCATATTTTTCAATATTTAAAGCTCATTTAGACATTTTGTCGAACATATTATGGGCGAGATTAATTCACTAACATGTATAAACAACATTGAACCATGCTAAATCATCATTTTCACAATCATATGTCTAGTATGTATAAACAACAGCTAGAATTGTATCATAACAATCAAATAACACCAATTCATCATTATAATTCAAGTGTTCATTCTTTTATTCATAAAACCCATATATGGTTAATAATCAATTCAGTAAGTGATGACACAAAATCACTAAATTCTTATCTAGGGTTTGTTCCTAGACTTGTAATTATATCAATTTTGCCATAACTTCAAACATTCATTCAAGAATTTCATTTATAAGAGTTCACAACAAATCAAAACATCACCAAATATCAAAATTGAACATACCTTGTGATCTCCTAACTATAGTGATCACGAATTTAGCATGGAATTGATTCCAAATCGGTTTCCTTCTTTGATTTTTAGAGGATCTGGTGAATTTAGGGTTTAAGGAGGAGAACTCTGTTTGCTCTGGTTTTGATCGAACAGGGGAAAACACACAAGTGTGTGTTTTTAAGTTTAAATTTCTATTTATTACACCTGTTTCAAGTTTACCCCCTTTTAGTCCCTCTACTATTAAGATTTTTAAAATGGGTTAGAATCCCTTGATTCTTTATCATTCAATAACATCTAATTAACTAGGTTAAATATTCCTAGTTTTACTTATATATACACACACACATATATATATATACATTCATGTATAAGTGCATTTAATATTTTTGGAGTGTTACATATACTCCTCAAAATTTCATCATTTTACAACAAAAAAGTGTAAATTACTATTAAATTCAATACAAGAATTCAGTTCTAGAGAAGTTTTTGTTAGAAAATGTGTTTGTTACTGAAAATGTGTTTCTTTACAACTTTACCAACCAAACAAAATTTTTACTAACCCAAAAAACATAATTTTTACTAACCTAAAAAACATGAATACTTAACAACATTTTTTTTTTCAATATTTTTAATTTTATATATATTTAAAAAAAATAAGTTTTTAATGAGTTAAATGCCCGGATAGTCCCTGTGGTTTGGCATTTTTTCACCATTAGTCCATGACTTTCTAAAAACCTCTATAGTCCCCAACTTTTCAATTTTCCTGGATAGTCTGTGGCGCGGATGCAGGTTAGTTTTTCAGTTAAGTGGGTGTGAAATTACTAAAATACCCTTTTTAATAAAAAAACAACTTAAAGGTAAAAAGAAGAGTTAATTGCCATTTTCGCCCCTGAGGTTTGGGCACATTTGCCATTTTCGTCCAAAATGACAGTTTGGTACCATTTTGCCCCTGAGGTTTGGGCACATTTGCTATTTTCGTCCAAAATGACGTTTAAAAACCATTTTGCCCCTCACGTTTGGCCATTTTTGCCATTTTCATCCAAATCTCTAACCTAGTTAAAAAGTTCTGTTAAATGAGAATTTTTTTAATTTAATTTTTTATATTTACTCTATAAAATACAATTGTTTAATTTAATTTTTTAAAAAGTTCTCTAACATAATTGTTTATTATATTTTATAGAGTAAATATAAAAAATTAAAGAGTTAATTACCGTTTCGACCCGTACCGTTTCGAGCCGAACCGTTTCGACACGAACCGTTTCGACCCGAACCGTTTCGACCCGTACCGTTTCGAGCCGAACCGTTTCGACCCGTACCGTTTCGACGCGAACCGTTTCGACCCGAACCGTTTCGACCCGTACCGTTTCGACACGAACCGTTTCGACGCGAACCGTTTCGACCCGTACCGTTTCGAACCCGTACGGGTCGAAACGGTACAGGTCGAAACGGTTCGCGTCGAAACGGTTCGGGTCGAAACGGTTCGGCTCGAAACGGTTCGCGTCGAAACGGTTCGGCTCGAAACGGTACAGGGCGAAACGGTACGGGTCGAAACGGTACGGGGCGAAACGGTACGGGTCGAAACGGTTCGCGTCGAAACGGTTCGCGTCGAAACGGTTCGCGTCGAAACGGTACGGGTCGAAACGGTTCGCGTCGAAACGGTTCGCGTCGAAACGGTACGGGTCGAAACGGTTCGCGTCGAAACGGTTCGGCTCGAAACGGTACGGGTCGAAACGGTAATTAACTCTTTAATTTTTTATATTTACTCTATAAAATATAATAAACAATTATGTTAGAGAACTTTTTAAAAAATTAAATTAAACAATTGTATTTTATAGAGTAAATATAAAAAATTAAATCAAAAAAAATTCTCATTTAACAGAACTTTTTAACTAGGTTAGAGATTTGGATGAAAATGGCAAAAATGGCCAAACGTGAGGGGCAAAATGGTTTTTAAACGTCATTTTGGACGAAAATGGCAAATGTGCCCAAACCTCAGGGGCAAAATGGTACCAAACTGTCATTTTGGACAAAAATGGCAAATGTGCCCAAACCTCAGGGGCGAAAATGGCAATTAACTCTAAAAAGAAATATATTTAAATCAAGTGGGGCCACCTTTATCCTACCCCTACCCCACCCCTACCCCCTCTCCCCTTTCTCTCTCCACTTTCTCGTTTTTTGTCTGCAAGAATCAAACCACCACCACCACTTCATCTTCTCCACCCTCACCACCCTTCACCACCATCTCCACATTTCACCACCATCTTCAGACCCCCTCTCTCTCTAAACCACCACCACCTTCATCTCCACCACCACCACCATAAAACCCCACCGCCTGTCAACACCTCTATCACCAACCCTTCGCCCTCGACGCCTTTCACCGCCATACCACTCAGCCACCACCGCCACAACCACCCCCGCCACAATCACCATCGCCGCCATCATCACCACTGCCACAACCACCCTCCGCCCCAACCACTGCCGCCGCCGCCATAATCAGATGTGTTAATGTGAATGATTCTGGAACACAGAGCATCAGTTGTGGAACGTGGAGAAAATGATCTGATTATGATTAGTTATTAAGGTAATTATTATTTCAAATGAAAGTGGGTGTATAGAAGCAGGGGTGTGAAATGTGAAGAAGATGAAACGCCCCAAATTTAAAACCGTTCAACCAACGCGTTAAGTAAAAAAAATCTAGAAATTTTTTTCGATAATTTCTTGACATCATAAGATTATAATTTATAACCATTCAACAAAACGAAGACATGACTAACTTGTTTAGTTACAAGGTTACTAACAAGACTAACTTTTTCAAAAAACATAATATCATTAAAAGGTTAAACATGTCGGTTATACATAAAACAAAAACTTGAACTATTCAAGTAATTAACATCGGAAGCGCGAGGTGGGCATAGTAAGTGTGCATTCGTTCCAAGATCGCCAAGCCATTTAAGTTGAGGATTTACCTACATCACAATCAAACTTCAAGTTAAGTTCGTTAAGCATAATATTATCTAAATTAGCAAAAACAATGTGATCTGTTTAATTCTTTCATGTCATCTTTCCATTCACTTGACCCGTCAAAACGGGTCATTACTTGCTATTTCAAGTTCGAGATAAAACATACCATTCATTAATCCGTTAGTAACGGGTTAATTACATTCATAACATAAACTTTCATCAAATCCGTTCACAACGAACGAATACATTCCTTTCATCCTTTGCACTTACATCAATTTCAACCCGTTAATAACGGATTGAGTTATTTCATTTCTTTCTTACATAACTTTCCATTATACGGTTCGCTCAAGATGAACCGATCATAATACAATTCCCTTCATAAACTTTCATTTCATGTGACCCTTTCATGACAGGTTATGCTATCTACTACATAACAACTATGAACTACCATAACTAAGGTTTTTGTACAAGAACGATAAATAGCAAAATAAAATTTGTATGCATAAGACAACATACCTCGATCTTGTGGGCTTTCCGATTTCCTAGCGTTTGAGCTTTCTTCTTTTACGCCTACATCAACACATCCATTCATTTAGCCCAACCAAATATCATTCCATCATTTACATAATTTATCATATGATAACATTATCAAAAATTTCCAAATTTCACATATTTGTTCTCTTAGGCCTTTCATCGAACACTTGGCGGGTTTCGCATTAATAGGACACTTAATACAAGTATTTTAAAACATAATTCTACTAATTCATCTAGTAATTCATCAATAATCAAACAAGTTCTTATGATCCTTTTTATCCTACATCAATTTATCTAATGTCCATGTATCATACACAAGATCAACCATCAAGATTTCAAGGTTTTACATGATTACTTCAATTTTGATCATCCTACATTCATGAAAATTTCATATCAAATGGGTTTATGCAACAATTCCTTTAAATGATAAAAATCAAACATAAACCTTATTCTATAGTGAAATACTATTTCTAATTACACATATCATAACATGAACTCATGATTGGGTTGAAACCCTATTCCTACAATTCACCAAATCAAGAAATTCAACTTACCACTTCACTATATGAGCTTAGATGATCGAAACTTGAGTTCATGCAATCTATTATCTTTGAGATTTCCTTCTAATTTGGCTGAATTAGCAATTAGGGTTGAACCCTTGTTCCTCCCTGCCTTGATCGATTCCCAGACACACACACAGTGTGTGTTTTATTTTTCCCTTCTTTTTAGTATTTTGAGTTTTAATATTTACACATCTGGCCCTTCTAGTTTGTTCATTTATTTAACTTAGTCACTTCTCATTATATTACTAGTAGTTGTAACATTTCCGTTAACTAAGTTAAACCTTCACTTAATTTAACTTATATGTCTAATAAGCCATTTTGGGGTGTTACAAGTCTACCCTCCTTAAAAGTGGTTTCGTCCCTGAAACCTAGACACATAACAAATTAAACATTTATGTACCGAAAAGAAAAGGGTAGTGTATTCGCATTTCATCTTCCGCTTCCCAAGTAAGTTCTGATCCTTTCCGATGTTGCCATTGCACTAAAACTTTTCTAACGGCTTTATTGCGAAGGTTCTTTACTTTAGCGTCTTTAATGGCTATCGGTCTTTCGACATAGTTTAATCCCTCATCTAATTCAATGTCATCAAGAGGCATGAACGCCGATTCATCCGCAAGACACTTTCTCATTTGCGATACATGGAAGGTATTGTGGATCCCATCTAATGTGGATGGAAATTCTAAACGATATGCAACCTTTCTAACTCGAGCCAAAATCTTAAACGGCCCAATATATCGGGGACCCAATTTCCCCGTTTACGAAAACGGATTATGCCCTTCCATGGGGATACTTTCAATAAAACATAATCTCCGGCTTGAAACTCGATAAGATGTCTTCTCTTGTCCGCATAGGCCTTTTGCCGATCTTAAACCGCCTTCAGTCGAGCTTAAAAAGATCGATCTTTTCGTTGGTCATTGCTATTAAATCGTTAGGCGCAAGCTCTCTTTGTCCTACTTCCCCCAACATACGGGAGTCCTACACTTACTTTCGTATAGTAATTTATAAGGATCCTTTTGCATACCACTATGGTAACTGTTATCATAAGAGAATTCCACTAGTGGTAAATGGTCATCCCAATTTCCCCCAAAGTCTAAGGCGCATGCCCTCAACATATCAACAAGGGTTTGGATGGTTCCTTCTGATTGACCATCAGCTTGGGGGTGATAAACGGTGCTTATGTGTAGCTTCGTGCCCATATTTTCATGAAACTTCTGCCAGTAACGAGAGGTAAATCTTGTATCCCGATGTGAGACGATTGACACGGGCACCCCATGTTGAGATATTATCTCGTTCATATAAACTTCCGCCATTCTTTCCGAAGAGTAGGCCTCTCGAATAGGTAAAAAGTGGGCACTTTTTGTGAGTCGGTCTACGATTACCCATATTGTATCGTGCCCCTTTTTCGTTCTAGGAATCTTGGTCACCAAATCCATTTTTATTTCCTCCCATTTCCATACCGGAATTTCCAAAGGCTGTAATTCTCCGTATGGTTTTTGATGTTCAGCCTTCACTTGGGAGCATGTTAAATGTTTCACGACATACTTAACAATATCACGTTTCATACCCGGCCACCAGTAATTTGCCTTCAGGTCCCGGTACATTTTCGTTGGCCCGGGGTGAATTGAATACCTTAACTTATGAGCTTCTTCGAGTAGTGAGCTTTTAATTTCACAAAACCGAGGTATCCAAATTCGACCGAATCTCGTTTTGAGCCCGATCGAGTTTTCTTCCAATTTTTCGGCTACTCCTTTCGTTCTTTCTTCATTCGGATCTCCTGCCTCTAGCGATTTTATTTGAGCATATCGTATTATTTCGAATAGGCGAGGTGTAACTATCATTTTCATAGATTTTACTTGAATCGGATGTGGATACTCCTTTTGGCTCAAGGCATTCGCTACGACATTTTCTTTTCCCAGGTGATAGAGGATATCGCAGTCGTAGTCTTTAATAAGTTCCAGCCATCTCTGTTGCCTCATATTCAAGTCTTTCTGTTCGAACAAATATTTGAGGCTTTTATGATCCGAGTAAATCATACATTTTGACCTGTACAGATAATGCCTCCGGATTTTTAAGGCGAAAACTACCGCTGCCAATTCTAAATCATGGGTTGGGTAGTTTCCTTCATGTGGTTTAAGTTGTCTTGAAGCATACGCGATAACTTTTCCTCTTTGCATTAAAACACACCCTAAAACTTCCATCTGAACAGACAATCAAATCTTCCATGGGTTGGGTAGTTTCCTTCATGTGAAGCATCACACAAACTTCCATGGGTTGGGTAGTTTCCTTCATGTGAAGCATCTGAACAGACAATCAAATCTTCCATTTCATCTGGTAATACTAACACCAGGGAACTCGACAATTTCTCCTTTAGCACTCGAAAGGCTTCTTCTTCTTTACCTCACATAAACTTTTCCTTCTTTCTGGTCAATTTCGTTAAAGGTAGCGCTATCTTTGAAAAATCTTGTACAAACCTTCTATAATAACCAGCAAGGCCTAGAAAACTCCATACCTCAGTTGGGTTTTTCGGGGAAACCCATTTTATTACAGCATCAATCTTTGATGGATCTACTAAGACACCTTCCGAGTTTATTACATGGCCGAGAAACTTCACCTCTCTAAGCCAAAAGGCACACTTTGAGAATTTTGCATAGAGTTTCTCCTTACGGAGTGTTTCATGTACCTCCCGTAGGTGTCTCGCATGTTCGGCCTCACTTCAGGAATATACCAAAATGTCATCTATGAACACCATCACAGATTTGTCTAACATAGGTCGGCATACTCGGTTCATAAGATCCATAAACGTTGCTGGCGCGTTCATCAACCCAAAGGACATAACTAAAAATTCATAATGTCAATATCGGGTTCTAAATGCGGTCTTTGCAATGTCTTCTTCTCGCACCCTGACTTGATGATAACCCGAACGTAAGTCTATTTTATAAAACCAACTCGACCCTTGTAATTGATCAAAGAGGTCATCGATTCTTGGTAAAGGGTAGCGGCTATTTATTGTTAATTTATTCAGCTCCCTGTCGTCGATGCACATACGCATCTGCCCGTCGTTTTTCTTTACAAATAGGACAAGTGCTCCCCAAGGTGACACACTCGGACGTATAAAGCCCTTGTCAAGTATATCTTGTATTTGTGTCATTAACTCTCGCATCTCGGTGGGGGCCAACCTATATGGAGCTTTAGCTACCGATTTTGCACCCGGATTCAACTTAATGCAGAACTCTACTTCACGTTCGGGTGGAAGTCCCGGTAATTCCTCCAGAAATACACTGGGAAATTCGTTCACAACCCCGACATCTTCAAACTTCGGAAGACTTTGTTAAGCATCTACTACATAGGTTAATGTAGATGCATATGTCCGTAGCTTTCGTCTGTATTTAGTCTATCTTTTCCTGGTTGTTGTCTATGTATAATTTTATATATGTTTTATATCATATCCAGGATGAAACGCAAAGTTAGAATGTTTTGTAAGTCCATCCAGACGGATGGAGTCCATCCGAATGTATGGACATAGTCATCCGGATGGATGATCATCCGGACGGGTTGTGCATTCTCCCGGATGGAGCGCGCCTATAAATAGGAGGTCCTGGTTCTCATTTGAGAGAGCAGTTTCTGACACCTCTGGCGAAGCTCTTGCAAATTCTCTCTGGAACTATGTACGAATCAACAACTTTAATGAGAATGAATGCATTAAACGGTGTCTACGTTGTCTATCTCTCTTCTACATCACTATCGGATTCCGCACGATCGTGTTGTTACTGATCTGACCTGAGCGTGTTCATTCAAACCAAACTCCCGATCCTCACAAGTGGTATCGGAGCTTGGAGGTCGGATTTGGAGGAGATCTACAACTATTCTACTCGAGATTCTATCGATTTTCAGAGATTTACAGCTGTTTCTTCACGAGATTCTATCATATTTCTCATCTACATCTCTGATTTCTACTCATTTCTACCTTTTCTCATCTTATACATCTAAAAATCCAAAATTAACAAAGAATTCACAGACAAAATTGCTTAAAATTTACACACATTGTGTGCAATGTACTAGAGAACAATCCTAAAAAGTTTCAAAACTAAATTCAAACTAAATCATATCGAAATCTGTGAAAAACCATGAATTATCGAACACACGTTGCTGACATCATCATCCATCCGGACGAATAGCCATTCAGAAGTTTGAAACACTTTGTTATTTGTTGATTCACTCGAGCGAATAGCCATCCGAACGGATAGCCATCCGAACGACTGACCATTCAGACAAGCTCATCCGACACTTGACCATTTGACAGATTTCATCCGGACACCCATCAGGACGATATCCCATCCGGACGACATCCATTCGAACAATTTCATTTGATTGATTGTATTTGTTGACCATCCGGACGATTGGTCATTCGGACAACAGTGTTTGTGTTCAATCAAGTTTAACTGTGTTTGATTTTTCAGGAAATTTCAAAGATGGCCGAGGAATTTCTGAACCCATTTTCTGACATATATGCTTTCAATATCACTGGAGAAACATCTTCTAATGCCAACCCAAAGACGACAACAAAAGCGATTTCCGATTCTCTTAGTGTGGACAATGCTTATGGGACATATAATAAACCATCTAAGCTAATGGCAATTGAAGATTACAATCGTTGGGCTAAACGATTCGATAACTTGTTAAGAGCTTTTGCTTTTGATAGTTGGAAACTAATTAAAGTCGGATACACAACTACCAGAACTGATTTTGAAAATTTAGAAAATGATGAGCAAGAACAATTCGTTGCTGAGCAAAAGGCCATAGCACTATTACATCAATCAGTATGAGATGACATTATTTCCCTAATCGATTACAATAATACGAAAGAATTGTGGATTTCTTTGGAGAAAAAGTGCACGGGAGGTGAAGAGATTGTAAAGAGCAAAAAATCGTTATTGAAATAGGAGTTTGATTTGTTCATTTGTATGAAAAATGAAACCGTTAGACAGATGATAGAAAGATTTTGCCACCTGAAAGCTGAACTGGAAAGATTTGGTATTACAAAGGATCAAGAGGAGATTGTTGATAAGTTGTTCGAAGCATTTCCAAACGATCATGATTGGCAATATTTCACGATTATGTTAAAGAATACTAAGCCCATGAAGGAAATTACACTCAATTGGTTGATAGAGAAGCTGGAGGGTCACGAACTGGAGATCAAGAAGCAGAGTAAAGTGAATAATACAAATTATTAGTAGAACGTGGACCTATACTACCGGGGAAGCATGATTTCCAAAGCATCATCGCCAAAGATAGCCTTTAGTGCTGAAAGTTCGAACACTGCTGTAACACCTGTGCCTCCACGGCCATCAAACAAATACCAAACCAATGAAATATTATATTTCAAACTTGGGATTTGTAAAATTTTGTGTATCTTTTACACATATCAACTCTTGATTGATTTTAAGCTTTAAATCGCTTTCTGGAGGGTTATACGCGCTCTGATGCGTAAATATAACCAGTTTAATCCAACGAACACTCCGGAATAGTGAAATAGGCTTAACATACCTTAAATAACCTTTACATAACTTAGATATAAGTTTTGGAAGGTTTGGTGTGGTGAAATCAAAGTTTAATCACTTACAGGGACTAAATATGACAAACTGCGAAAGTATGTCAATTTGAACTGTAACGAACATTCCGGAACATGGCCATAAGTTAAACATACCTTAAATATCCTTTACATAGCTTAGAAATAGGCTTTGAGGGGTTCGGTGTGCTAAAATAAACTTTTGGGTCATTCAGGGACTAAAAGTGTCAAAAAGTGCATAAGTTTGCATTTTCGCGCATAACTTACGTTCTGAATACATCTGGACATCCAAAAATTTATGTAAGCATGACTACATTATATTTTAGTGTTCGCCTTAAGAAAAATCCATTCGTTTCGTCATTTGGATCGTTTTTCGCGCTTATGCGCATTCCGTCGTAATTAAGCGAACATCGCGTTCGTACGACCAAACGAACCGACATCTGAGATATTTTTGAACATGTTTTGAGTTCCCTATACTTTAACTTCATTTTAGAGCCTTGAAATGAGGTTAACGGGGTTCAAACGCATCGAAAATCGCTTAAAAGGGCTGCAGGGACTAAACCTGTCACTTTTGAAACAATTCTGAATCAGATAGGCACTAGCGTAGCGCGAGCCCTAAGGCTCTATCCGTAGCGCTACGCGAGTGACTGATCTGACCAGATTCAATGTCTTTTAGCAAGTTGCAGCTGATCGATTCGTGTCCACACATTTTAAACGGGTCTAGTCAGCAGATAAGAACAAGTTTCTAGCCACCACAACTTTGTGACAAGTGTTCGGCTCGGATCGTGGCACGATATTCAAGAAACGATCCTAACGGCTCTACCTTTTCTATAAATACCCATCCACCCACAACCCCAAAACCCACAAATCTGATTAAGAAAGCTCTAAGTTGGAACCTTCGTTTCATACCTGAGCTATTTTGATCTGGGTTAGCATTCGGGGACCCTTCGTAAGTATTCTTTCGTTCTTTTCCTTATTTTTACTGCTTTTCGAGTCAGAAAGTCAAACTTTGTTTGACTTTCAGCGTTGACCAGTAATGGTCAATGCGAAGTTCGTTTGAACTTCGCAACGTGATTGTAATCACGATGGTCATAGTCCCTTGGGACTATGCCTACTGATTACCACGTTGTCTAGGGTCGTAGGGTAAGCGATCTAATAAATCGCTTATACCTCGAACCCGACCCAGTTTGGTCGATCATTAGGATCCGACCAAACACATTAGGTGACCATAGTGTAGGGAATAACCTTCCGAGGTTATACCTTATGGTCACGGCGTTTAAGTAGTTGTATGATAGGTAGTTTATATGCCTTAGGTAAATTACCAGAATACCCTTTTCATACATAATTGGTAATTTAGCATATGTAACCTAAACTTTTGTCACGTAACTGATTATGTAACATGTTTAGGCATATAATACTTGTCATAGGACTAGTTAGGCGGTCCGAACGCGTTTCACGCGCACGACACGTTAAAGTAGCATAAGCTTCCTAAACGGGTCGTAATGGGTCGTAAACAATTAGGTTAAGTTTCAAATAGTATGTAGGCTTTGTTAAACCATATCACACGAGTCTCCACACTCGTTTGGTTTACAAACCCTAATACTACCCAGTCTTCCGATTTAGGTCCGGTTATTTAACATAGTTACCTATATTAGGTGCCGTTTGATTTCCGTGATCTCTAGTATTGCTTGGTGGTTATCCTAGGACTTCTGAGCAATCTCAAGTGAGTACATAGACCCCTCTTTTACTGTTTTCCAAACTGTTTTGGGGTGGAACACATGTGCCTACTTGTTACTTTCAAGCTTTACTGTTTTCAATCATATACTTCCTATGTTCATTAGTACATTTATAGTACATGATTTCATTTCAGTTTATGCTATGTATGCCCATTGAGTGCGTACTTAGTACATCGTTTTACATTACATTTCATGCTACGTGTGCCCATTGTGTGCATTACTTAGTACATCTGTTTTCATCACATGCTTACCTTTTGACATTTGATCATACATGTTATTACTTATCATTTGACAAACTAAATGACTATCTATGGTTTAAACATTAATTTCTCAAAGAACATAAAATAAACTGTTGAATTGTACTTATTTTATGTTCACCAGACCGATTGTTAGTATGATATAGCGCTATAGGATTTGACACCCCATTCCTGTTGTCATGGAATGTCTGAAACCAATTTGTTGCTCCAACCAAATAGGGATTGCCTTTGTGGTATTTCTATAGTCTCAAAGGTGTATTTTGATGCACCAGGTCTGAATGAATTCTTAAATCACACTATTAAAGTATATTTTTATATACTCTCATGTGTGGTATTGTACAAACCAACATATATTTTGTTAAACATCCAAAGCATATTTTGATATGTTATTTACAAAACCAAAACATAGTTTAATATGTTATTTATCACATCCAAAACATATTTTGATATGTTATTTACAAAACCAAAACATAGTTTAATATGTTATTTATCACATCCAAAACATATTTTGATATGTTACTTATGAAACCAAAACATAGTTTAATATGTTACTTACAAATCCAAAGTATACTTTTGATATGCTACTATAAGGTTATTCGTTTAACTTTACATTACTTACAATACATAAACATTTCTACAATTGTTAAACATTACTTTGGTGGTTTGGTTTGATTAAGTGATTAAGTAACTATGCATGTGTAATATGATACAAACATGGTGGATACGCCGCTGGTACTTCCTATATATAAGTGTTTGTATGGTATTACATATTGTGGCGTTATTTGAATCATTTCAGTTTGAGACATAGAACATTTTATACAACTAACATACTTTTCACAAGACATTGATTTACAAACAACTTATCTTTTACAAACTCATTATATGGTTATTCATTTAACCATACATTATTTACATTTATTTATACATATCATCTGAACTTATCGTTTTTCAAATGATTTACAAGACAAAGCAAATTACAAGGTTCATGACTAAACATTTTCTCAAACATAAGTCATGAATCTTATTTTCACAAAACCTATGTATCTCACAGGCATTTTTATGCTGACGTACCTATTTTCACATGTGTTTTCAGGAGATGAAGCATAGGACTTATCAAGACATACTTAGGCGGACCTGTGCCTTAGTGACATTAAAAGATGCAAGACTAGTTAATTGTGTTGTACTTCTTTGTTTATTTAGACATTGTAGCACTTTCAATCAATAAAACAAAACTTCAATTGCCATGGATTTGAGACAATTAATTCTGTTACAACACTCCCCGATGTTTCCGCCACGTTTTGTATGTTCCACGTGGTCGGGGTGTGATAGAAAAGATGGTATCAGAGCCAATGGTTATAGGGAATTAGGTTATTAGTAATTAGTAATGCTTTGACCTAGTCTATAACCTTCTTAGGACCCTAACGCGAGTTTACTTGCGTTTAGTCATAAAACAATACTGTCACCTATCCTTAGGTGACGACCTCATCTAGAACATAAATTTCAAAACCGCTTTGAAAACTAATCATCTGTTCTAGGATGATTGATTACAAGGTTTTGAACCCTCTGTTATAAGGTTTTGAACCCCTTTGAGTTTCAAAAATCTCGTCAAGGTTTTGGGTTTTAAATAATGTGAACGCGTGCAAACTGGAAGGGTGAATGCCTGTATTCTGGGTTTTCTGTCTAGGCAAGCACTTCGTATACATCTCATCAGACGCGAGACCAGTTGTGCTACCTGGGGATTATTGGGATGAGTGTTCACTTATAGGAGAGCATGTCTTCGCGATACATTATTTTTGACCCGCTTACTTTGATTAGTCACTGTCTCATTTGTTTGCCTTTGGTAACAAACAAATGGTCACAATCTAAATGCCTTGTCATTTTCTTTTGACTATCTTTCCCTTGTTTCCTCCCATGTCTTCTATTTTCTTCATGGTGCCTCTTCATCGCAACAACAATGTCCGAACCAGGTGCTGCAATTACCCAGCGAATAGGCGTCGTACTCCAGAAGACCGTTGACTTAGCTATCACCATGACTCGCCTCAGGGATGAAGCTGTATAAGGGAACTACTCCTTGGTGCAATCAATGCCATCGTCATTATTCAAATCAAATACCATGTTACAAATGCACCCACGGTGGACGATGGAGACATTTGGTTAACATGTGTCGCTTTGCTGTTCAAAGCAAAGCAGTTGAAAACCCTGTTGCTAATTAACCTTCAAGTTCCGCTTCATATGTCGCCTTGGCATATCTAGCGCCTCAACCGCATGAACTTTCTACTTTGTGTATCGACTTAAGCACGCCTAGTGCAAGGTGTCGAAGCACCTCTCGTTACACAAATTTCAAAATCCATAAAGGATCTTTCTATCCTCATAATCAGATCCTTGAGGATGAATATCACTCAAATCGGAGCCCTTAATTGAATTATTCGTATGCCTTAATACGAACATTACCATTCAATAAGGACAAAGCCGAATTCTTATTTAGATCTTCCTATCTTCATAGTTAGATTCTAATGATTAAAGTGCCAAATGAAATCCATGGATTGGATTCCTAGTGTGCTTTAATTATCTATACCTAAAGAGAACGAATTAAAGAATCAAGTTAACTAATTTTGTGCTTATTTGTTTTCTTACATGTTAATGGTTGTATGTGATCCATCCAAATCCTCATAGAATCTTTCATATCTCATATAAGGGATTCATAGTAGGATATCCAAAGTTACTATCTTAAATCCTTAATGGACTTCTACGTTGTAGTCAAATCCCATGGATTTAAAAGTACTATTTTATAATTGGACCCTTGGGTGGTCTAGTTAAACAGATTGATTTGAAAATCTGATTAGAAATATCATATGATGATATAATTAAAAAGATCCCTTAAGTGGTCTATTTAAGGAGATCGTACGACGGTCTAGTTAAGAAGATCATGCGTTGGTCTAATTAAAAAGATTGTTCGTTGATCTAATTGAAAAGATCCTTTGGTGGTCTAGTCAGGTCGCTTCATGTTTATTCTATTGATTTTTTTTCCTCTATGCATTAGGAAATGGACTGTGCGGACTGTGCAAGAGATTACGTAATTATGGAGGCCTACATAATTATGGAATTCAGTGCACAGAAACCACAAGAAGTTTTGTCATGTGTTAAGACCTAAAGTGACAAGAATAATGATACGGGAGAAGTCTCGGACTTTGACCGATGTCATTTATTCTCACACTTCTCAATTCTGATCTCAATCACACACACAGTTTCAAATGATAAGTCTTCATAAGAAACGTTCTTCTGTCCGTGGTTCAAAAATTTCATGTTTTACTGCTTCAAGGAATTCACTTTGAGGGTTAACAAATTCGCTAAGAATCCTAACATAGCCCAGAGTTTTACTTAAGGGTTCAATGGAACTATTAGAAGGCGAAACGGTCACAGCTGTCTTCACAAGTTTCCTCTAGAATTAAATTTCGGGACGAAATTTCCTAAAGTAGGGGAGACTGTAACACCTGTGCCTCCAAGGCCATCAAACAAATACCAAACCAATGAAATATTATATTTCATACTTGGGATTTGTAAAATTTTGTGTATCTTTTACACATATCAACTCTTGATTGATTTTAAGCTTTAAATCGCTTTCTGGAGGGTTATACGCGCTCTGATGCGTAAATATAACCAGTTTAATCCAACGAACACTCCGGAATAGTGAAATAGGCTTAACATACCTTAAATAACCTTTACATAACTTAGATATAAGTTTTGGAAGGTTTGGTGTGGTGAAATCAAAGTTTAATCACTTACAGGGACTAAATATGACAAACTGCGAAAGTATGTCAATTTGAACTGTAACGAACATTCCGGAACATGGCCATAAGTTAAACATACCTTAAATATCCTTTACATAGCTTAGAAATAGGCTTTGAGGGGTTCGGTGTGCTAAAATAAACTTTTGGGTCATTCAGGGACTAAAAGTGTCAAAAAGTGCATAAGTTTGCATTTTCGCGCATAACTTACGTTCTGAATACATCTGGACATCCAAAAATTTATGTAAGCATGACTACATTATATTTTAGTGTTCGCCTTAAGAAAAATCCATTCGTTTCGTCATTTGGATCGTTTTTCGCGCTTATGCGCATTCCGTCGTAATTAAGCGAACATCGCGTTCGTACGACCAAACGAACCGACATATGAGATATTTTTGAACATGTTTTGAGTTCCCTATACTTTAACTTCATTTTAGAGCCTTGAAATGAGGTTAACGGGGTTCAAACGCATCGAAAATCGCTTAAAAGGGCTGCAGGGACTAAACCTGTCACTTTTGAAACAATTCTGAATCAGATAGGCACTAGCGTAGCGCGAGCCCTAAGGCTCTATCCGTAGCGCTACTCGAGTGACTGATCTGACCAAATTCAATGTCTTTTAGCAAGTTGCAGCTGATCGATTCGTGTCCACACATTTGAAATGAGGTTAACGGGGTTCAAACGCATCGAAAATCGCTTAAAAGGGCTGCAGGGACTAAACCTGTCACTTTTGAAACAATTCTGAATCAGATAGGCACTAGCGTAGCGCGAGCCCTAAGGCTCTATCCGTAGCACTACGCGAGTGACTGATCTGACCAGATTCAATGTCTTTTAGCAAGTTGCAGCTGATCGATTCGTGTCCACACATTTTAAACGGGTCTAGTCAGCAGATAAGAACAAGTTTCTAGCCACCACAACTTTGTGACAAGTGTTCGGCTCGGATCGTGGCACGATATTCAAGAAACGATCCTAACGGCTCTACCTTTTCTATAAATACCCATCCACCCACAACCCCAAAACCCACAAATCTGATTAAGAAAGCTCTAAGTTGGAACCTTCGTTTCATACCTGAGCTATTTTGATCTGGGTTAGCATTCGGGGACCCTTCGTAAGTATTCTTTCGTTCTTTTCCTTATTTTTACTGCTTTTCGAGTCAGAAAGTCAAACTTTGTTTGACTTTCAGCGTTGACCAGTAATGGTCAATGCGAAGTTCGTTTGAACTTCGCAACGTGATTGTAATCACGATGGTCATAGTCCCTTGGGACTATGCCTACTGATTACCACGTTGTCTAGGGTCGTAGGGTAAGCGATCTAATAAATCGCTTATACCTCGAACCCGACCCAGTTTGGTCGATCATTAGGATCCGACCAAACACATTAGGTGACCATAGTGTAGGGAATAACCTTCCGAGGTTATACCTTATGGTCACGGCGTTTAAGTAGTTGTATGATAGGTAGTTTATATGCCTTAGGTAAATTACCAGAATACCCTTTTCATACATAATTGGTAATTTAGCATATGTAACCTAAACTTTTGTCACGTAACTGATTATGTAACATGTTTAGGCATATAATACTTGTCATAGGACTAGTTAGGCGGTCCGAACGCGTTTCACGCGCACGACACGTTAAAGTAGCATAAGCTTCCTAAACGGGTCGTAATGGGTCGTAAACAATTAGGTTAAGTTTCAAATAGTATGTAGGCTTTGTTAAACCATATCACACGAGTCTCCACACTCGTTTGGTTTACAAACCCTAATACTACCCAGTCTTCCGATTTAGGTCCGGTTATTTAACATAGTTACCTATATTAGGTGCCGTTTGATTTCCGTGATCTCTAGTATTGCTTGGTGGTTATCCTAGGACTTCTGAGCAATCTCAAGTGAGTACATAGACCCCTCTTTTACTGTTTTCCAAACTGTTTTGGGGTGGAACACATGTGCCTACTTGTTACTTTCAAGCTTTACTGTTTTCAATCATATACTTCCTATGTTCATTAGTACATTTATAGTACATGATTTCATTTCAGTTTATGCTATGTATGCCCATTGAGTGCGTACTTAGTACATCGTTTTACATTACATTTCATGCTACGTGTGCCCATTGTGTGCATTACTTAGTACATCTGTTTTCATCACATGCTTACCTTTTGACATTTGATCATACATGTTATTACTTATCATTTGACAAACTAAATGACTATCTATGGTTTAAACATTAATTTCTCAAAGAACATAAAATAAACTGTTGAATTGTACTTATTTTATGTTCACCAGACCGATTGTTAGTATGATATAGCGCTATAGGATTTGACACCCCATTCCTGTTGTCATGGAATGTCTGAAACCAATTTGTTGCTCCAACCAAATAGGGATTGCCTTTGTGGTATTTCTATAGTCTCAAAGGTGTATTTTGATGCACCAGGTCTGAATGAATTCTTAAATCACACTATTAAAGTATATTTTTATATACTCTCATGTGTGGTATTGTACAAACCAACATATATTTTGTTAAACATCCAAAGCATATTTTGATATGTTATTTACAAAACCAAAACATAGTTTAATATGTTATTTATCACATCCAAAACATATTTTGATATGTTATTTACAAAACCAAAACATAGTTTAATATGTTATTTATCACATCCAAAACATATTTTGATATGTTACTTATGAAACCAAAACATAGTTTAATATGTTACTTACAAATCCAAAGTATACTTTTGATATGCTACTATAAGGTTATTCGTTTAACTTTACATTACTTACAATACATAAACATTTCTACAATTGTTAAACATTACTTTGGTGGTTTGGTTTGATTAAGTGATTAAGTGATTAAGTAACTATGCATGTGTAATATGATACAAACATGGTGGATACGCCGCTGGTACTTCCTATATATAAGTGTTTGTATGGTATTACATATTGTGGCGTTATTTGAATCATTTCAGTTTGAGACATAGAACATTTTATACAACTAACATACTTTTCACAAGACATTGATTTACAAACAACTTATCTTTTACAAACTCATTATATGGTTATTCATTTAACCATACATTATTTACATTTATTTATACATATCATCTGAACTTATCGTTTTTCAAATGATTTACAAGACAAAGCAAATTACAAGGTTCATGACTAAACATTTTCTCAAACATAAGTCATGAATCTTATTTTCACAAAACCTATGTATCTCACAGGCATTTTTATGCTGACGTACCTATTTTCACATGTGTTTTCAGGAGATGAAGCATAGGACTTATCAAGACATACTTAGGCGGACCTGTGCCTTAGTGACATTAAAAGATGCAAGACTAGTTAATTGTGTTGTACTTCTTTGTTTATTTAGACATTGTAGCACTTTCAATCAATAAAACAAAACTTCAATTGCCATGGATTTGAGACAATTAATTCTGTTACAACACTCCCCGATGTTTCCGCCATGTTTTGTATGTTCCACGTGGTCGGGGTGTGACAACTGCTGCAAAAGACAACTCAGGAAGTGGATCGTCAGGTTCAAGTGGTTATGGTTATCATGGTTCCGGATCGAGTACGTCAGCACAATCTGCTTCAAATGGCGTAACAAACTCAAAATGCTCCGAATGCAAATGTTTTCCAATGCAACATCACCGTCAACCTAAATAACCCTAAAAATTAAACGAGGAGACCGCAAAACAATAGATAGTTTTTCTTGCATTGATCTTAGAGTCATATGAGAGCCTTGTAGCAGGAAAGATCGGGAAAACAAATCTTACAAAAGAAAACTATGATCAGATCGACCCTGAGGAAATGGACTCATTGACATCAGATGGTGTATGGCAAGTATAATCCGTCGGGCACAACGATTTATGGAAATCACTAGGCGACAATCTATTGGTGGGCCGTCAATGAAACTGGGTTTTGACAAGTCAAAGGTGACCTGTTTCAAATGTAAACAAAAGGGTCATTTCAAGAGAGAGTGCAGAAACTCAGCTGCTGACGAAACCGCTAACACATTTCACGATGATTACTATCGTAAAGCAGTTTACCACAGAAATCAAGAAGAGCCACCAAAGATGAAATAAATCGAAGATAACCTAGGGAAAGAGAAATCGAGGGCACTTGCAGCTATTCAGACGAGGAGGGTTTTAATTGGAACGATTTTCTTCCAGAGGAAGATTATGTTGGATCTGCTTTCATGGCCCAAGTTAAACCAGAACCAGTGACGAATCAAAGAGAAAGACAACTGGCACATTTTTGAATGAAAGGAATTTGTGAAGCCTATAAAGAAGCAGTGAAGGCAAAGAGGTGGGATCCTGATAGAGAATGCTACATAGATCCGAAAGGGAATGTCTGCATAGATCCAAAATTAATCGACTGTGAAGCTCTTGTAAAGTCAATTCCAATGGAAGAAGAGCAGATCAAAATAGATGCTATGAAAAGGGCTGAAAGAGAGAGACTACAAAAGGAGAGAAATGAGAAATTTGAGAAGTCCAAGAAGTTGGATGAAGGAATCATTGATGTAAAGGCAGAAATGACAGCCGAGAACCTAAAGAAGATGGTTGATCAAGTTATGATGGCGAAGGCACTAGAGGTAGATTCCAAATCCTCTGAGTCTAAGTCGTCGGGCAAGGTCAGTTCTGTTGGTTCAAATGTTGAACCAGGTAAGGCTGAGAAAGTAAAAACAGAAAGTGATTGCAGAAATTGCATGAAAGAGTGCAAAGTCTATAATACACATGAGTATCTTTTGAGATCTCAAATCCAGGAGCTAACAAATAAAATAAATATTCTCAAAAAGGACATGGTTAATAGAGGGAAACTTGTGAAAAGTTCAACTTAAAGAATTAATGAGTTAAATGAGAAAATCAAAAATGATGAAAATGATGTTGAACATTTTAGAAAAGAAAATGAAAAATTTGTGCTTGAAAACAGAAAAATATCTGAGGATTTTGACAGGTTAAAAAGAAAAATTAAAGAATCAGATGAAAGAAATGCTAAAACTCGAAAAGAAAACATGAGTTTGACAGGTGTTCTTCAAGCAAAAGAAAAACAGATAAATGCTCAGCTGGATAAGATTACGAATCTCAAGCTTCAGTTACTCTTCTGCCAGCTTTGTTCTATAACACATCGTTCCAAAACCCATTGGAAAGAACAAAGACGGTGAAGATGTATATTCAGATGGAACTGGGGTAGGGTATCACAAAGTTCCACCACCCATGTGTAATAACTTTTCTAAAACACAATCTGGGTTGGTTAAAGAGTCAGATTTGAGTGAGAAAAGTAAAGCTGATAAACTACCTGATAACATTGATGTCACTTTTAGTTCACAATCCGATGAGGAGAGCAAAGAATCTGAGGTTGTGAAAGATGTGGTCAACAAAGTTTTGAAAACAGATAGTGATTCCACAGTGTCAAACGAGGATGATGATTATTTTCTGAACAATTATCTACCGAAAACCAAGTCCAAGAACAACTTAAAGGACGAACCGATTCTTGTCATGTACCAAATGAGTGGTTCTGATAAGTTGTACTCGGATGAGGAGTTTCTGATCGAGAATGTAAATGTGGATAAGCTTGAGAAAGTGTTTAAATTGGTTGAAATTGATGTGTCAGAGGTTAACAGTTTGTCAAGTTCAAAGAGGTTTTTGAATTTCCAAAAAGATAAATCTTACTATAACAAACCCAAAGTGCTACCATGTTTTCAAAATAACAATCAGAACAGAGGGTTCACGGGGCAACAGGATGGAAAGAATTATCTAAGAAGGAATTTTCAAAAGTCAAAGGTTGTAAAGAAAACTACCTTTGTGAAAAGTTCGAGTTCGATGAACGAACAAGAATCTGAGATTTTTTCAAAGTCAAATGAAGAGTTTTTCGCAAAGAAGGTTTCACAACCACAAACTGAAGGTCAGAGTCGAGTTGTTGATACTCGAACATGCTTTAAGAGCAACCAGATTGGACATATTGCACGAAAGTGCACCAATCGACGACCTAAGTCTGTGATTGTTGAATATCCCAAGAAACCGAATGATACAAAAGGCAAGATGCCTATGTTTGTTGAGAAGAAGATTCAAAAAACTGAAACTGCTAATAACAACTTTAAACCAGCTAAACAACCGATTAAGAAAACTGGTGAATCCTCCAAATGTTTTTCAACACAACAACAAACATGGAGGCCAAATTCTTAATTCAAGGCATAAGTTGAAGTAAAACTAAAGGTTTCTGACAGTGCTACAAATGAAAAACAAACTACTCCAACCAAATTAGTTGAGGAGTCTGTACCTTTGGATTTATATGAAAATTTTGAAAAACAAACTTCTTCGACCCCACCAGTTATGAAGTATGTTCCAAAACCAAAAACACAACAAAATTCTTCAAATGATCAAATCAAAGAAAATGTTCAAAAAGTTGAAGTAAAAAAGGGACAAACTTCACATTTTGAAAAGTTTGATCCAAAAACTTATGTTCATTTAACGAATTTGACAAAAGTGGAAGTTGAAAATGAAACAGAGGAGGTTTCGGAAATGAACGATAAGAACTTTCCACCACTTTACACCATGAAAACTCATCTAAACGACAAGTTACCCGAGTCAAAAGAGGCTTGGGTTGCTTCATCTAACTAATTGCATTTGAAACGTGCAGGAGCTCCCGAGATCGATATCAAAATACATAATGGATAGTGGAGCGTCCAAGAACATGACGGGGTGAAAAACCCTGTTGTATGATGTAAGAGGTTTTAATGGAGGATATGTTGGTTTTGCTGGAAACCAAGGTGGAAGATTAATCGAAGAGGGTACTTTATCAAATGGTATCATATCTTTTGAAAGATTCAACTACATTTTGGAGCTGGAGAACAACTTGCTAAGCATTTCCCAGATTTGTGACAGAATGTATACCACTCACTTTACCGACAAAGAGTGTCTGATTCTGAAGCCAGGGTTTGTTGTCCCCGAAGAATGGATCATCACGCGAGAACCGAGGGAGAATGATTTGTACGTTCTAGACATGAGTATAGCAACTACAAATTCTGGTCATCCTTAGTGTTTCGTCTCAAAAGCTACCGAGAAAGTGTCAATTCTGTGGCATCGAAAGATGGGCCATATACACCTGCGAAAGATGAATCACTTGGTGCATAATGATTTAGTCAAAGGTGTGAATTTGAAAAGTTTTCACTTGGAGGGAGAATGCATAAGCTGTCAAAAAGGTAAACAAACCAAGAAGTCTCACCCCAGGAATATGGAAAACTCGATCTCAAGACCACTAGAAAGGCTTCACATGGATCTCTTTGGTCCTGTGAATGTGAAGAGTATAAATGGTGATCTTTATTGCTTAGTGGTTACAGATGATTATTCGAGATATTCGTGGGTCATGTTCTTGAAGTCAAAAGATCAAACCTATATGAGTTTGCTGAATCTGTTTCGAAAGATAGAGAATTTGTACCAAAGGCGCATTGGTCGACTTCGAAGCGATAATGGTACCGAGTTAAAAAAAAGTCAGATGGAAGAATTATGTGACAGAAATGGTATATTGCAAGAATTCAGTGCTCCGTACACTTCGCAACAAAATGGAGTAGCAGAGAGGAAAAACCGAACACTGATAGAGACAGCACAAACAATGTTGGCCGACTCAAAGCTTCATGTGAATTTTTGGGGAGAAGTCGTATCTGCTGCTTGCTATACTCTGAATCGAGTTTTGACAGTGAAGAAGCATAACAAAATGTATTTTGAGCTGCTGAACAATAGAAAGCCTAACTTGGAATATCTAGAGTCGTTTGGGTCCCCCTGCACGGTTTTAGATCCTGATGGAAAGTTTGGTTCTAAGAGTTTGGAGGGAATCTTTGTGGGATATTCTAGTCCACTTAGACGAGTATTTGTTCCGAGTCTTGTAAATAACATTGAAGCTCAACATGTAGAATGTCAAGAATATTCCATGCTTTCACAAAAACCTGGTGACTCCTGGCGATTCAACTACGAAATGTTGTCGGAGTCATTCGATCTTCCTGAAGAGCCAGAGTTTATTGATCAGATGAAATTGTTTCAGGAATAGGAATACGAAGCTTCCCAGATGAAATCATGGCCAACCAAGTCTTCTAGACGACATCAGAATACAAATGAAAATGAAGCTGCTTCTAGCCAAAGTGGTCAAAGAAATGCAGATTTGCAGCAAACTCAGACAACTTCAGAACAGGAGCCTGCTCAAGAAAATCAAACAACAGTTTTTGATGAATCAGAGTCTTACTCGGATAGCCCAACTTTTGATCTAGGAGATTCAGAACCTGAGGGGGAGTAGATCCAGTCATCAGATCAGACAACTCAAGTTGATGAGCAAGTTGCAGATCAAAATGTTACTTATTTGGAAAGCGAAGTGAATGTTCCTGGTGAAGTTATGCCGAGGAGGCTTTCGTACCATCTTGAAGAGCTTATCATTGGAGAATTGCAGTCTGGTGTTAGAACGAGACACTAATAGACCAAGGCTTTACTTGTTTTTATACTAAAATTGCACCGTTACAAAATGATTTTTCACTCGGTTGCTTCATTTCACAGGTTGAACCGAGAACGTACAAAGAAGCATTGACAGAGGAGTCATTGGTGAACGCGATGCAAGAGGAGCTAGGTCAGTTTGAAAAGCTTGGTGTGTGGAAGTTGGTGGATCTTCCTGATGGTCACAGAAAGATCAACATGAAATGGGTGTTTAAATGCAAGAGGGATGACAGAGGAGTGATCGTGCGCAACAAAGCTCGCCTGGTCGTTCAGGGTTTCAGTCAACAGGAAGGAATAGACTTCACAGAAGTTTATGCTCCATTTGCTAGACTCGAAGCTATCAGAATCTTTCTCGCATTTGCATCATGGAAAGGATTTAAAGTATATCAGCTGGATGTGAAGTTGGCGTTCCTATACGGCAAAGTGAAAGAGGAGGTCTACGTCGGTCAGCCACCGTTCTTCACCGATCCGATTCACAAAGATAAAGTCTACCTCTTGGACAAAGCGTTGTACAGGTTGCATTAGGCCCCGAGATCCTGGTACGAGACACTCTCTCAGCACCTGCTAGCCAACGGCTTTATTCGAGGAAAAGTAGATGCCACTCTTTTCACAAAGGAAGTTGCCGGACATCTTCTGATCGTGCAGATATATATTGATGATATTATTTTCTGGCCCACAAACGAGGAACTCTGCAAAGAATTCAAGAACGTGATGAAGCAAAAGTTCGAGATGTCTTCAATGGGTGAGATGAAGTTTTTCCTTGGGCCGCAAGTCGATCAAATGCCGGAGGGAATCTTCATACATCAGACAAAGTATGTCCACGATGTTCTAGAGAAATTCAGTATGTCGAAGACTACACCTATGTACACCCCGTTAGCAACTAATCGCGGTATCAATCCTGATCTTACCGGAGAAAAGGTCGATGAAACATTATACCGCTTGATGATTGGTTCGCTAATGTATCTCACTGCATCTCAGCCCGACATAATGTATCCAACATGCCTCGCGGCCCATTATCAGTCGAGTCCAAGAGCCTCACACATCGTCATCATCAAACGGATTCTACGTTACCAGAACGGAACTCCAAACTTGGTGTTGTGGTATCCAAAAGATGGTGATTTCAAACTGGAAGGTTACTCTGATTATGATTTCGGATGCTGCAAACTGAATTCAAAGTCTACAACAGTAGGATGCCAGTTTTTTGGACTACGTCTGGTGAGCAAGCAGTTTCAATGTGTGAAGCAGAGTATGTTTCAGCAAGCAGTTGCTGCTCTCAGAATCTGTGGATCCAACAACAAATGAGAGATTACGGTTTGTAATTTCTTACTACTCCTATCTTTGTAGATAATGAGGCTGCAATCAACATAACTAAAAATCTGGTACATCACGCTAGAACGAAACATATTGAAATTTGAAATCACTTCATCCACGATTGTTACGAGAAGAAGTTGATTCGAATTGAAAAAATCCACACCGACGAACAAAAAGCTGACCTTCACACAAAACCGTTTGATAAAAACCGTTTTTAATATTTGTTAAAATTAAACAGGATGAAGCTTTTGTCATCAGGGGGAGATATTGTTGGTGTTGATGAACATTCCAAAGCAGAGGACGTTGGGAAGCAATATGCTATGGTCTGTCGCATTTTTAGATGTTTTGGTCTTTAGGGGGAGATAGTGTTATATAGAAAATCCAAAAACATTAAAAAATGTAAAAATACAAAAACAATAGAAATTTCAAAATGTAAAAAACAATAAAAAAAAGTTTGTGTATAAAGAGGAAATGATAGTACATCAGTTAGACTGTCACAGTACGCTAAAGATTTGTAAAGATAAAAGCGTTAAACGATCTCACTGATGATGTGTCGATAGGTTTTTACACATTTAGTAAGCTGTTTTCGGGATATAAACCTAAATTCATATCTGGCTTATTTCGTGGGGAACATCTCTCGGATATATAGTTAACCCCTGAAATCTTGTTTGAAAGATTGCGTGTTTCTGAGATACGAGGTCTATATAATTAGTGATATCTGGGGTATTATACCAGGACTTCTGATATTGCGGAAGCAATGGCCTAGTCCTCATATAATACTTTATGCGCTTTAAATCAAAAGCTTTCCCTCAGCATAAAATTGATAAATATCGAAAGATACGAATCAAGTGTTGTTGTAAAGAAGATCCCTAAGTGGGACACACCTAAAGTCGAGCCATCATCTCTCTGTGTTCTAACCTGAGCTCTTATGATCTCGTACTACCCAGCTAATAGATATCATTATAGTATATTCACCTATAAGACTGAATATAGGGAATCTGGATACGAGAGTATATTCTGAGGTGGGACACGCGAATAAGTTAAGTTCTTAAAATACTAAATCCGCATCCTGAATCAGTTGAACTTTGTGTGATAATTTAAGTGGATCAGTATATCGACAATCTAGGTGAATCGTTCAAAACTTAAAGTGAAATAAGCTCAACAGTGCTAGTGACACGTCGGTAGCCGATATGATCCTCTAACACAACTCACAAAAATATGTTTTTAAATAGTTTCCTGTTATTACATTTCAGCTTAAACTCAAAAAGATTTTCAGTGTGTTTTGACATAAACTTTCTAAAGTTCAAAAAGATTTTATTTCTACATTAATTTTGACAAACCATTGTGGAGAGCTGATCTTCAGAATCTCAGATGCAATCTAGAGAAAGTTTGCTGAACGACTGGGTTGGGAGCTTATCTGAAGGTTTAGAAATCTTAAAAGTCAAACAAGTTCGTTAAATTGAAACTTGTATTTTCAGAAAAAGTTGATAATTTGATTGAAAATGTCCGAAGGTTCGATATCGGGTCAACCAAGGTCATTAACTTGGACTTGATCAACAAATCGAGTAACGAGGGTCATTAACTTGGACCTGGATACTTGAGTGGATGTTAAAATCTGATAAAAATGGCAAAAAGTTAGAAAATCTAAAAAGTTTGGTTTTGGAATGCCATCCGGACGGATGGCCATCCAGACCAAATACCATCCGAATGGTTTGCCATCCGGACGGATGGCCATTTGTCACCTATAAAAGGCCATCCGACCATCAGTTGACGCATTCGAACGAATAGTCATTCGTTACTCTGTCATTTTTCTCTCTACTCATACGTTGATTCTGAGCCATTATCTTGTCGGATCGTTTACATAGGCTTGTTGGTTTGCTCGTCATTCACTATGGTGAAGGTAAGATCTTCTAATTTCAATGTTTAAATCATGTTTTGAGCCTTTCGGTTAGCTGACATATCGTCTCTTTAGATCTAGGCCAATCTAGGGTGTTTTACATGAAATTGATCATAGATATAGGTTAATCAGCCTTAGATTTAAGTGTTTACCGTTCCAATTTCATCAAAATATGTTTAGATTTGAATCTAGGCTCATTCGAACATAACATCAGCCAACAATACTTTTCTTTAGATCTAGGGTTTATTAGGCCACTTTTGGAGAAATTGATCTTAAATTAGGCTTAATCGGCGAAATCTTTGAGAGAATTTAAGTTCAATTTTGCAAAAAGCTGAAATATTTTGAGTTGATTTGATTGAATGTTTCTTAACTGTTCTTCGTTGTCACTCGGATGACCATCCGAGCGGATAACCATCCGGACGGATGATCATCCGGACCATGTTTCAAATCTGTTATAATGCCATCCGGACGGATGATCATCCTGGCGGATGACCATCCAGACACATGTTAAATTTTTGAATTGTTTGTGCCATCCAGACGAATGGTCATTCGGACCATTTATCATTCGGATGATGCCATTCAAACATTTGTTATTCAGATGATGCCATTCGAACCTTTATCATTCGGACCATTCCCATCCGGACCAAGTCTATCCGGATGGAGTGCACAGTGTAAAAGTGTTAGAAAATTTTTCAAGTTTTGAAAATTTTCACTGTGTACCATGTGTCTCAATAAACGTGTATATTCTAAAAATATAACTTTTGCAGGAAAAGGCATTAGACTTTCACAATAAACACAACATATGCTGTGTTTTAGACGAGAGCTATCCAAATATCGGTCCATTCAAAGACGTAGTGCCATTTTGGAAGGATAGTAGGCTTTATAAGGCGTTGACAGATAGCCATAAATGTTACAGATCACACGTTAGATTCTTCTGGAATGCCGCTCACTATGTGGAGGACGAGAAGGAGATACACTCAACGGTGAGAATCAAGGACGAAAACGACAATGACATAGATATTCCTGTGAAGATCACGGTGGGTGACGTTAGGAGAGCATCAGATTTGAAGAATAGAGATGAAGATCCTATCATTGGATCAGAACATTTGTGCAAAGGCTTGTGGCTAAGGATGGGATATGCAAGATTCATCAATGATCAAGCTTACACAAAGTTGAAGTTCTGTAGACCATATAAGTTCTTAGTACACTGCGTGATGCATGCTTTAGGGAATAGGAAGGTGCTTATGATGAAGCTTCAGATTACATTATGAATATCATATCTTGCTTGGTGCTCAACAGACCTTACAACATTTCACAAGTCATCTTCCATCACATGTTGGACAACATTAAAGGAGAAAGATATGTCCAATATCCAAGGTTTGTGCAAATGCTTATAGATGATCAAGTGCAAAATTTGCCGAAGGAAGATAGTGATGAACTACCATTAGATCATATGGATAGTGAAACATTGAAGAGGTTGGATGTATATAGAGAAGTGAAGAAGGAGAATGAGCCAAAATATAGACAGAAATTTGTTGCTATAAAGAAGCAAGAGTATGCAGCTCCAGAGAAAGACAAGTGGAGGCATGGCGATAGTAATTCGGATGATGAATCTAATGGAATGAAGCTACTTGTACTGAAAAAGCTTAGATGGTGGTTCGTGAAAGAAGAAAAATCAAGGAAAAGAACACCAAAAGTAACAACTCCGAAAGTTGTTTTAAAGGGTAAAATAGAGAAACAGGAATCAACACAAAGGTTGGTAGATAATTCATTTGAATATATTACTGAAAATGTTAATGTTTTTGTTGCAGAAACAAAAAAAGAAGAAATCACCACCTTGATTGGTTGATGAGCCTGTGATTCCGCCAACATAAGTGGTTAAACAAGGAGTTGATCTTCTGAAGATGTCATTCGCTGAATATGAAAAGTTATCTATTGCTCAAGGTACTAAAGATGCTGAAAAAACTACTGAGAATGTTGAAGCCGGTAGAGAGAGTTTGAAAGAAAAAAGCTGTCGAAGGAGAGGTGCACACGGATTCGAGTGAAATTATAAGCGACATTGATCCTACACAAATAGCACCTACTTCATATGTTAGTGGAAAGTTCAAACTGAAGAAATCACCAAAGAAGAAGAAAGCTTCTGACGAAGGTGATGCTACTTATGAGCCAACTCCAGCAGAACAAGAGAAACTGAAAAAGAAAGGTATCAAAAAGAGGAAATCACGTCTAACAGGAGAAGTATCAAGAAGGATCAAAGCTAGAAAAGATACAACTTTTATTCCTTAACAAGTTCCAGAGTCTGAAAAAGTTGAAAGTGTTGAAATGGAGATTACTGGAGTTCGAAAGGCAACACCTCCACCTTCACCTGTTCATAAAACAATTCATATTTCTGAAGAACGAGAAAAGACTCCAGAATAGCCACCAAAATCAGTTGAAGAACCAACATTTGCTACAAAGAAACCTCCAACTCCACAGAGTTCAAGTCACGAGTTTCCAAAGGTTCCTTCTGATCTAGGTGAAGGTCCAGTGGGGTTAGAAGAGTTTGGTGACATGTTCAATGATGCAAAAGTGATAGCTTTACAAAGAAAGATAAGTATTTTGGAAAAAAAGCTAAAGCTGAATCGGAAGCTGAGCTCAAGGCTGCAAAAGAGAAACTCAAAGATGTTGAAGTAGAGAACGTCGCATTGAGAAACGAAGTTGAAGAGCTAACATATGTTGTTGAACAGTTAGCTGAAAAGATTATGGAGGTTAACGCACAATACAAAGAAATGGATGAATCTAACAAAACAATGGTGGAGATGCTTGGTGATTTGCACGCATCTACTTTTAGTGAAAATGAAGTTCTGAAGAAAGAGTTAGAAGCATTAAGAGCATATAAGGAAATCAAAGATGAACAACTTAATATGCTGTATACCGTGATAGAAAACAAACTTGGAATTAATGTTCAAGCAGCTTATAACGAGATAGAGATCCAAAGAGTCGAAACTAGGAGGATGGAAAGAGAGAAAAGAATGGCTGAAGAAGCTGCTGAAGCTCTTAAAGACAAAAGAAAGTGTCTTGTGATAGACACAGAAGAAATTCTTGGTTCGTCTAGCCAGCAAGAACAACCAAAGCCTGATGCAGAGGTAAATATTTCTAACGATGAAGTTAATGTTAATGATGTTGAAAATGAAAGACGCAGAGGTAGAGGTTAAGGAAGATATTGAAGTGAATCTTGCAATAATTCCTGTTGGTGAAGTAAAAGATGTGATTCATACTGAGTGGGCTAGTCAAAGAAGGATTGAAGTTGCGCGTCATAGATTGAAAGCAAGGTTGAATAAGTATAAAGTTGTTGATGACGATAAAGAATTGGATGAGATGTTTGGTGATGAAGATGAAGATGATGATGATAAAGATGATAAGAAAGACAAAGACGTCAAAGACGATAAAGATGATAAGAATGATGATCATGATCAAGGCGGTGCTAGTGGTTTATTGATAACAAAGCCATCAGGTCCAAGTACAATTGAAGATTTCTTGAATGATGAGCTGAATGAGCGATGTGAAGAAGATCAACATCAGGGGGAGTCGTCATCTGCAACCAAACATGCTGATATACAACAGGTATTCCTTAATCTTTCTAAAGTTATTTACTTGAATCATACGGAGGAAGAGGGGGAGTTAGTAGAAAACTAGACTAGGGAGTCCATGTTAGACAGATTGGATATGGAAGAAGACAAATTTAAGTTTGATATTGAGGAAGAGATTCCACCAACTCCAGAAAGGGAGTATACTTTCAAGTTGTGAATGAAGCTGATAACTTTAATGATGTAATCATTAAGGAACGATCAGATTCTGACCAGGACACTCTGTTTCATTACACTGGTTTAGATGATGATTTTCCCACCTTCGATGAACTTTTTCGATCACACAATGAAGAAGAAGTAAGGAGGAAAGTGGTAGAAAAGATTGCTACTGAAGGTGTTCCTGAAACAGTCTCTAAAGAAGATCTTTTGGAAGAGAGAAAGAGATGGTTCAAAGTTATGCCTTAGGAGAGGAAGTTTAAAAGGCCGCTACAATTCTTTACAAGACATCCAGATATATCTCTTATATCTCTGGGTGATAATCTATCGTGGGGTTATTTGGAAGATCTGAAGGTTTACGCAAACAAGAAAGAGTTTGGGGTACAGTATTTTGAATTCTCAGCAGATATAAAAACTCTACCTTGGTGGGATGTTGAGGAACTGGTGAAGATAAAGAACATCAAGCAATACTACTATGGTTTAGAGGTTAAAATTCACGAGCAGAGGTTATGGGATTACATAAAGCAACAGGCAAAGTTAAACTTTCCTTATTGGAAGCCACATCAACCGAAACAGATAGTGAAGATTGGTCCTGTCACTGGTGAGAAAGATATTACATTAGAAATCAGACGTCCAAGGTGTTTAAAGAACATGCCTCTATGTGCTATGGAACAAGACGTTTATAAAGACTTCAAAGGCTGGATCTTTAATCCTAGTACGTGAGAAGCTGTGATTTCTCTTCTGGATGCGAAGACAGGTGACTGGAGACATATTTTCATGTTAGAACCTATGTGGCTGGTTAATTGCTCGAAGAAAGACATAGAATGCTTATTCTTTAATAAGATCGTCTACAACGAACCTGACAAAGTTCAAGCTCAGCAGTATCAGAAGTTGGTGAATGTTTGCTTTGCTAAAGATATAAATTCTGGAAGATACTGGGAGTCAAAGTTCAGAGGTCTTGAGTTAGAAGAGTTTTTGAAGATAGAGCTTCGAAGTGAAAGGATGAAAAAGATAAGAGCTAAAGCTGCTGAACGTGCAAGCTGGAAGCTAAAATGGCCTGAAACTGATCAAACACCTATCGAATCTAAAGCGAAGAAGATACCGAGATGGTCGAAAGCCAAAGATAGTGATCCAGAATACCGAAAATGGTGGATTAACATTGGAAGACCTTTGAGGCAGAAAATGCTTGAAGAAAGAAAAGAAGAGATGAGGAGGAAAGCGAGAGACAGAAGACGTAACAGGAAGGCACGTTGAAGGCTATATAGGAAGAAAAACTACAGCTATATCTAGGGGTGTAAACAAGCCCAGAGCCTCGAGAGCTACTCGTGATCGGCTCGGTTAAAAGCTCGAACGATTCGAGCCTTAACGAGCCCGAGCCCGAGCCTGAAATAGAGATCATTTAGTTATCGAGCCCGAGTTCGAGCCTAAAATACAAAGCTCGTTCAGGCTCGCGAGCCCAAACAGAATTTTAGTTTTTTTATATATATAATATAATAATGATGATGATAACATTGGTGAGCCGACTTCGAGCCGAGCTTTGGCTCACTTAATCGCTGTTGAAACGAGCTCGAGCCGAGCTTTTAGCTCATTTAAGGTTGTTCTCGAAATAGCTCGAGCCGAGTCGAGCTTTGGGTTTTACTCGCGAGCCGAGCTCGAGCTCTGAGAAGTAAGCTTGAACCGAGCCGAGCTCGAGCTTGAACTTCATAAAAACATAACGAGCCAAGCTCGAGCCTAGTCGGGCTCGGGTTCGGCTCGGCTCGTTTACACCCCTAGCTATATCCAAGGGGAGTCTGTAGATGCATATATCTGTAGCTTTCGTCTGTATTTAGTCTATCTTTTCCTGGTTGTTGTCTATGTATAGTTTTGTATATGTTTTATATCATATCCGGGACGAAACGCAAAGATAGAATGTTTTGTAAGTCCATCCGGATGGATGGAGTCCATCCGAACGGATGGACATAGTCATCCAGACGGATGATCATCCGAACAGATGATCATCCGGATGGGTTGTGCATTCTCCCGGATGGAGCGCGCCTATAAATAGGAGGTCCAGGTTCTCATTTGAGAGAGCAGTTTCTGACACCTCTGGCGAAGCTCTTGCAAATTCTCTCTGGAACTCTGTATGAATCAACAACTTTATTGAGAATGAATGCATTAAATGGTGTCTACGCTGTCTATCTCTCTCCTACATCACTATCGAAGATATGTTGCAGACTCTTGTGATCAGTGAAGATTGTGCATCGCGTCCCATATAAGTAATGTCGCCAGATTTTTAAAGCAAACACCACTGCGCCCAGTTCTAAATCATGAGTGGTGTAGTTTTTCTCATGAACCTTCAACTGGTGAGAAGCATATGCTATGACCTTATGTCGCTGCATCAGCATGCAACCTAAACCCTGACGCGAAGCGTCGCAATATACCACGAAGTCGTCCGTGCCTTCGGGTAGAGATAAGATCGGTGCATCACAAAGTTTATTCTTCAGTAACTGAAATGCCTCTTCTTGTTTGTCTCCCCAGTCAAACTTTTTATCCTTCTGTGTGAGAGCAGTCAGAGGTTGAGCGATTTTCGAGAAATCCTCAATGAATATGCGATAATACCCGGCCAAACCTAGGAACTGTCGAATCTCGGTTGGTGTCTTTGGAGTCTCCCAGTTCTTGATTGCTTCAATCTTTGCAGGATCCACATGGATTCCATTTCCGTTAACTACATGGCCAAGAAACTGAACTTCGCGTAACCAGAATTCGCACTTTGAAAACTTCGCATATAACTTCTCCTTCTTAAGCAACTCTAAGATGGCTCTTAGATGATGCTCATGTTCTTCTTTTGTTTTTGAGTAGATCAAGATGTCGTCGATGAACACGATCACAAACTTATCAAGGTAGGGCTTGCAGACTCTGTTCATTTAATCCATGAATACCGCTGGTGCGTTTGTCAACCCGAACGGCATAACCAGGAACTCATAATGTCCATAACGAGTCCTAAAGGCCGTGTTTGGGATACTTTCCTCTTGTATCTTTAACTGATGATATCCTGGTCGAAGGTCGGTCTTTGAATAAAAACTTGAACCTTGTAACTGATCGAACAGGTCATCGATCCTTGGCAAAGGATATATGTTCTTGATGGTTAACTTGTTCAACTCCCGGTAGTCTATACACATGCGAAAACTACCATCCTTCTTCTTAACAAACAAAACCGGAGCTCCCCAAGGTGAGAAGCTTGGTCGGATAAATCCCTTGTCTAACAACTCCTGAAGTTGCGTCGATAACTCATGCATTTCCGAAGGCGCAAGTCGATATGGTGCCTTAGCTACAGGCGCGGCGCCTGGAACTAAGTCAATATGAAACTCAACTTGTCTTTGAGGTTGCAATCCTGGCAAGTCTTCTGGAAAGACTTCAGGATACTCTTTAACGACTGGAATGTCTTCAAGTTTCGGCTCAGCGGCTTCCTTATCTATGATGTGTGCCAAGAATGCCACATATCCCTTCTTCAAACACTTTCTAGCTTTCAAACAACCAATGATTCTTAAAGGCGTATCACGCTTCTCTCCATGAACTATAATCGTTTCTCCATCCATCATCGGGATACGAATGGTCTTCTCATGACATACAATTTTGGCTCTATTGCTTGACAACCAATCTATCCCTACTACTATGTCGAAGCTTCCCAACTTGACTGGTAGTAAATCCAGTGTAAACTCGTGCTCTCCTAATTCAATCATGCATCCCTTGATGACTTCATTTGTTTCCACTAGTTTTCCGTTGGCTAGTTCGATTGAGTATGGGATATCTAACTTACTAGCAGTTAATCCAAGTATTTTCTTAAATTCTAGTGATATGAAACTATAATCGGCACCAGTATCGAAAAGCACAGATGCAAAGCGTTGGTTAATAGGGAACGTACCAGTGACAACATTCGGGTCCTGGCGTGCTTCCCTTGCTCCAATATTGAATACCCTTCCCCGAGCTTGATTGAGTTTTGGGAAATCTCGTTTGAAATGCCCGATGTCTCCGCAGTTAAAGCATCCCGGCCATTGGCCGTCACCATTCCCATTTCCTTTATTGTTGTTTCGGTTCCCACCTTGATTACCATGATTCCCAGAATTATCCCTATTACCATTCCTGCCGTTGCGGTTTCCATTTCCGTTACCTCCTCGATTGTTGTTCCTATTACCAAAACCTCCTTGGCCACCCCGGCCAGCACCAACCCAGAAAGTATCTTTCAAGTGACCAATTTTCCCACAAGTTTCACTTTTGGGCCTTCCATTTTTAAGTTCCAGAACTCCATTTCTAGCTTTTGTACTTTAGCCCGCGAACAGTATTTCTTCCTCATGAGCTCTTTCAGCTCAGCCCACGTTAATGCATATGCCGCCGCCTCTCCCAATGTTTGCACTTGCAGGTTCCACCATGATAGGGCACCATCAAGAAAAAGCCCTGAGATGTATGTAACTTGTTGATCGGGAGCACACTTGCTCATCCTCAAAATAGAATCTGTCTTTTCTGCCCATCTGACAAATGCGACAGCACCTCCAGTGCCGTCAAAGTTTAAGGGCTTACAGTCGAGGAATTGTCTATAGGTGCAGCCTGTCCAAGCAATGTTATTCATAGAAAACATTAGCATTTGCACATGAAATGTCCAAATGTAGTGTAATGTGTCTCGAGTGACTTAAACATTACCATGTGGCTGGTTGTTGTTGTTGTTTGAGTTATTCCTGCTTGTTTCAGGACGCGAGGCCTCATAATCAGCTATGGCCTTTGAAATTTGTTCCTGTAACTCCGCCTCTGTGGTGGGTAAACGTACAACTCTTCGTGGAGGCATTTTCTAGAGGAAGATCATATTGATTAGGTCATAGTAAGTATGGTACGTAAGTAATACGCGTATATAATAACATCCATCAACACAATAACACATAACATCCCATGTTATAATAAACAATAAATCAACAATGCATGTAATGAGAATACTGCGATTGAGCTTTTATATAATCAAGACCACAATACAATGTTTACAAGTTTTCCAAATGTATCGTACAACCCAAAAGAGACTAAGAGTCACAATGCCCTTGTCTGAACTGTCTAGCCAAATACAACACCCAAAAATCAAATATCCAAAGTCATGATGTCAAAATGCAGTCTTCAAAATACTGTATAGTCTGTCTCAATCGCTGTCTTCTCACCAAAAGTAATCACTACCTGCAACAGACCAAAAATAGCTATGCTGATGGCAGTGGAGGAGGTGGAGGAAAAGAGAAAAGCATACGGCGCATAAGCACCCAGTCCTCCTCCAGTGCGTGAACAACCCGCAGCAGATAGGCAATCTGCTGCTCTGGTGTAAGGAAACGAACATCCGAATTAGGAGGTAGTGAAAGAGGAGTGTGTGGTACGGTAAAAGGATACTGACAATGGCACGGGGGACGTGGAGTCCTCTCTAACTCCTGAATGCGACGACTCAGTGCGTCCTGCTGTATCTGTAGAGAGATGAGTATATCCTCTGTGGAGTATCCGACGTGAAATGGGTTATAAGGGTCGGATAACAGCATAACATTGGGCGAAGCCCACAGAAATGGCTCGCCCGAAGGTGCAAAGGATGGTGTAGTGTGAGGCAACTGAGACGTGACTGGTATAGCAGACGACATGGGTGGAACAAAAACAGGATGAGGAATCTGTGGTATAAACTGGCCATCCCCTGACATAAAAGGTACGTAGCCAAAAGGCTGTCTCGATGATCCCTCCCCGGGTCGTGGTGGAGGAATGTCCTGGAGGAATGTGATGGGAAGATCAGTGCGATGGGTATCAGATGTGTGTGGGTGGAATAATGGAATATCAAGTGATGCAGAAACAAGTGCGGTAGGGGGAGTGACTGGTAACACAAACGGAGGGTAGTCATCATCATCCTCGATCCACCCATTACGGGTGTCAGCATAACGAGGATCGACGTGAGTAGCGAAAGGTGCATGGTCAGCATGCACAGGGGCCGAATCAGGAAATAATGGTGCAATGACCGGTAACTCAGCAAAGACGGGGTCAGGCAGAGGTGCCACGACTGGAACCTCAACGATTGGCCGTGGAATGGCAGGAGCATCAATAACTGGTGGAACAATAACAGGAGCATCAGCATGAATAGGGTCGAGAGCAAGAACAGGCTCTGGTACTATATCGGGCTCTGGATCGACAGGAGCAGGCTGATAATCAGCAGGCATGTCAAGAAACTGGTCATCAGGAAGAGCAGGAGCCTCAGCAGGCTGCTCCTCGAGGATCAACTCGTCCTCCTGGTCTAGATCGTGATCGAATGGGAAAATGGGGTCAAACTCATCCTCCAACTCTATATCCTCATCATCGTCAAAACCAGGAATGAAACCGAATCCCAGCGGTGGGACGGGTTCCTCGGACATGTCCGTATCGGTGTCGGTGTCAGTGGGGTATCGCTGTAACCCCAGCGCGTGAAGAGTAGAGGAAGCTACCGACTCAAAAGAATCTGGGACCAACGAATCAGAATGAACCTCCATATCAGGAATCTCAACCAACGGAAGAGCGACATCATCCGCAATCGGGGCCCCGCCCTCATGGTCGTCCTCAGGGGGACCCTCGAAAAGATCGATGTCGTCATCGGACAAAACATCGTGTGGCAAATCCTCTACAGGAAATGCAGCAAGTGGAATAGGAGCAGGGATCTTCGCAAGAGGTAGATCCCCAACTGGAATGCCATCAGCTAGCTGTACGTCATCACCGAAATCTGGCAGTGCGAAGGGCTGAAAACCATCATCATCCGTACTGTCCGTATCAGATGTGTAGACCTCCGGGTCTGAGTGCATCGGGTCGTCAGAATCTACCGGCACTGGGTCAGAAACTCCGCTCAACGAAGACATAGCGTCTGTAATAACACAACCACAAAGTGTGCACATACATCAATAATAGTCAAGTAAGCATATAAGTCATAATCAATGTATGCAAGTAATCATCCTAGTCTTCCCCAGACTATCCCACCCCAGTCTCTCAGACTGAACTCCTAGTCTATCAGACTAACTCCCTGGTCTCTATGACCAACCTCCCATTCTCTAAGACTCAATCCCTGGTCTATAAGACCAACTCCCTGGTCTCTAAGACCACTCCCTGGTCTATAAGACTAACTCCCTGGTCTCTAAGACCAACTCCCCCAGTCTCTAAGACCGAACTATAAATTTTGAAATATGTGTTTGTGCCCTTTGTTTGTAAAATGTTTGTGCCGTCTGTGCCCCGGATCTAGACTTTTAGTGGATGCAATGTAAAAATGTTTGAAAACATTTTCGTGAGAGCCCTAGTGATCATAGTCTAGACTCGAGGAAGAATCTTAGTTTGCTATGATCGAGGCTCTGATACCAAGCTGTCACACCCTGGCTTTTGCGGAAGCGTGGGTTTATTTAGTGTGACTTCTTAATACCATAGCAACAATCATAACAATGCTATATGAATAAAATCACAAGATGTTCATCCATTAAGATAATTAGAATATACCATAACATAATTGTTCTGAATCATCAACCCAAAATAGATTACAACCATGACTTGTTTAAAAATGAGTTCCCAACGGACTCAACAAAAGACTTTAAGTAAAACGAGGTTTGGAGACATGTGACCCGTCCAGGCAAGGGTTACACCTCCCAAACCCTACACCCCTGGATGACATCTTTTATTTAATACGCAGCTTAACGTGCATCACCCGCTAGATCCAATCAATTCCCTGAAATACATGTAGTTGAAAAATCAACAAAAGTTGAGCGAGTTCATGTGTATGTCTGTGAGTATAAACCGTTTAAGTATGTCCCAATGTATAAATACGTCCCAATGTATAAAGTACGTCCCAATGTATAAATGTCCATGGTATGTAGCAATTAAGGAAAAAGAGATCACCAATGGGTTGCAAAGCCACTTGTATGTGTGAAGTGATGCAGGAAAACTCAAACCTAGAAAATTTGTACCGGGCATCGGCTGTAAGACACAGTCACCTCTATGGGTCACCCTGACCTCACGGGTGTGGGCTCGCTACACCCAAATAGATCTATCACTCATGTCCCTCGGTCCTACGACGAGGATTAATGGCTTTAAGTGTTGTACCCACCACTCACATGATCTGAGCGTCCAAACCCTCCTTAAGCTAACCATACCACATATAAAATTGTCCTTAATAATTGTAACATGTATTTCACCCCCGAAGTTATAAAACTGAAAACAGTTAAGAGAAAAGGGGGACATGAACTCACTGTAGTGCGTCCTGAATCGTATCGTCAACTCAAACTGGATCAGCTACCCGACGACCTACAACGTACTAAAGTCTATTAGACGATCGGGTCGTGCCTTGCCTTTGTATTTAAGTTTGAGTTACGAAGCTTTGATATTATTCCAAGTTATATCTTATTGTTAAAATAATAATTATTTTAACTTACATTATATTTTTAGGTCTTGAAATAATAGTTAGGCAACTATTCCGTATTCATACTTCTCAAGTATATTTATGTGCGTATTTCCTTCCCAAGGATGGGGGTATTTATACATGTATTTTGGTAGTTTAACGCCTTGACATTATATATTTTTTAGTCCCACTCTAGAAAAAAATATATAATAATTCATTTATCAAAAATAATATGTCCCAAAATATATATTTTCCCAAAAATAATATATTTTCATTCTTTGTATCCAAATAAGGTTTACCCCAAAATATATTCATAAACGTATTTTCCGGATTTATAAGTGTGATGGTATTTTACTAAGTTACATTATTTTGTCCTAAATAATGTAACTAGTTCCCAAAATAAACAAATAATCACACAAGCGTTTTAGTATGAAATATACATTCTATATATATATATTTATCCTGTTTTATTTCCGAAAACCCACCTCCGATACTTTGGAGTTTTGTAATAAAACTTATGTCGAAGTTTACTTCCAAAAAACAAGGTTAAACTCATTTGTAAATACTTGTTAGAAAATAATTTTCTAAGTCTTGGGATTTTTAGAAAATTTCGCCAGAGTTTCCCCTAAAACGGGAGTGTCCATACTAATAAGCATATCGTTTTCTTTTCGAAATCAATCAACAATCATCAACAATCAATCTTTACATTACCAAGAGCAAAGATATATGTTTTACACCCTAATCATGAACTTAATATATTTCGAAAACGCGTAGTAACTTAGTGATGCTTTTGGTAAACTTAGTTATCTTCCGAAGTGTGGTTATTCCTTTAAAAATCACTTTCTTAAACGAGTTACGAGTTTACAACTTGTAAACAATATTTGCAAAAATTAACTTCTTGAACTCTTCTTGTAAATAAATGTTCTTACACTTATTTTGTTTATAAAAATAATGTAAGTGTATGTAAAGTCATGGTTTTTCCAAAACCCGATTCTCTAACTTGGTTTACTTAGAAAAGCTTCTAGTAAAACTTGAAACAACATGATCACCAATCTACTAGTTCACTTATATTTTAGAAAATCATTCTTTTTCAAGTTCATGACTAAACTAGAAGGTGGTTATTTAGTATAACACATAACCACTTTCTAATCTTGTTAAATCACATTACTAAATATTATTTAACAAGATTCATATGGTGATTAACATCACACATCCAAGAATCATCATAAAAATAACAACATGTTTACTACAATATTATAACAACATCATTTCATCTTCAAGTTTCATCCATAAGTAAACTTTATGTAAGCTTCATGTAAACTTTTTTGTTTCTTGTTCTAACTCTATTAGTGTTCTTATGAATCTCAACATAATACACTTTTTAACTACACAAAGTAGACATAAATAAGAGTAAACCGAGACTTACTACTAGCACAGCGGTAGGGTAGAATCTAGTGAAGATGATGATGAGAAAAGTTGATGAAAAAGCAAGAACAAGGCTCCTTTGAAGTTCCACAAGTTCAAGCACCTTTGATTCACCTTCAAGCACTTAGATGAAGCTTAAAAATGGAAGAGATGGTGGTGGAATGGTGGTGATGTTGGCGGTGGTAGAGTGACCGAGAGAGGGAGAGAGAGTGAGGGTAAGGGAGTGTAAGATATGGAAAGATATGTGTAAGAAGGTGCCATGCTTAAATAGATCATTTCACATATTTTGGTCATCCTCACAAGTAACTTATCTATTATAAAATGAGATTAAATCAAAGAAGCATGGTGTGGAAAATAAGTTGGTGATTTGGTGGGTCCATCTTAGGATCGAATTTCTTTTTTTTGGGGGGGGGGGGGGGGGTTGGATGTAACATTTGTGACTAAGTGGTAAACATAAGTTAGATTTCTAGTAACAAGACCATATGTATTAGTTTGTTGATTTTTAGTGGGTGTTATGGTAAACGGGGACCACAACTAGTCAAGAAATAATAAAGCAATGTGTTTGACAAAAATTTAGTGTCTTGGGTAATGTCCGTTTGTCCGGTTAGATACCGTTCCGTTAAAGTGTTTAACTAGTCCGTAATGTGTCTTTTATATATTTTTTTGCAACGCAATTTATTCCCGGCACTTAAGAAAGCATACAGGACCATTCTGCCATATTTTTGCACTCTACTAGTATGTTAAAATGCTGAGTTTTTATTAATGAATGCAGAATTCTGCATTTAAAGCACGTTTTAGGCACTTTCCGGCACTATAATTATCACCTACTGACGCAGTTTTATGGTCCTTACTTCCCTACACCCCATACTAGTGTAGTACCTTGTCCTGGGCTCATACTGGCCATAATAACATTGTCTGTCTATGTGCTGGCATTGTCAGCATGTTTCTGAATTATCCGTTCATTGTGCTAACTGTGCTTTGTGCATCAAGTATGTCACTAAAGTTTGTGTGTAATAAATGGAGTGACTGTATGAAATGTGATGCATATGTATGTATGATACAAAAATCATAAAGCAGTTCATGTTGTCAATTGTAATTAAGCACAGTCATTAAGCACATAATTAAAATGAATTAATTGTACAGTACCTGTAATTGTGAGGGTTGTCACAGAATATGAAGTGGTGGTGTTGGTTTGATTATTGCAGACAAAAAACTAGAAAGTGGATGAGAGAAAGGGGAGAGGAGGTAGGGGTGGGGCAAGGCTAGGATAAATGTGGCCCCACTTGATTTAAATATATTTCTTTTAGCTTTAAGTTATTTTTTAATAGTAATGGCGTTTTAGTAATTTCACACCCACTTAACTAAAAAAACTAACCTCCATTCGCACTAGGGACTATCTGGGAACGGAAATTGAAAAGTTCAGGATTATAGAGGTCATTTTAGAAAGTTAGGCACTAAAGGTCAAAAAAGGCCAAACCATAGGGACTATTCGGGCATTTAACTCTTTTTTTTTCGTATTTTTAAATTTCAAATTTTTTTTGTTTTTTAATTTTTTTTATTTTTTTATAAATTTTTTTTCATTTTTTATTATTATTGATTTATTCTCAACACATCTTGATCTGAAACCATCCTGACAATCTTCTTTCTTTTAACCATTTTCACCCAAACCCATTTTAACCAAAATCCATCCTGACAATACAACTAACCCAATCTAACTCATCCATTTTGCCACCTCTACTTAAAATTCAATTTCCACAAATAGATGACCATCCTACAAGTTCTTAAAATAATATTAATGGTGTAGTTAAATTTGAATATAAATTGATCATTTGATAATGTTAAACAACAAATAAATTGGAATAACTCTTCAATCCCCATGTAACCGATCAACAAAAGATCAAAACAAAGCGTCGGGTCGGGCTTTGTAAATGAGCTGGGTTGCGTTTCAGTTTGAAGCCGTCGTGGAGACGACTTTGAGTTTTACTTTAAATTTAAAACATATCGAGTTCATAAACCAATGAAGCTATGGCTGAGTGGTTCAGTTAGCGCCTATTTTGTGTTAACCTGGTAAGGTCGTGGGTTCGAGTCTCCTTCCTATTTCTTTATATACGTTTTCTTTTAAATCTTTTAGGAGTTGTTTTATCCAGGTTTTCAGGAGAGGCTTGTGGTGGCTCAGTTGGTTGTGGGTATATACTCATTGTGTAGGGGGTACACCTGGTTTGAAACCCGCCCCACACCTTATTTTTTTTCTTTTGTTTCATTTTCAAGTTTTAGGAAATGCCAATTAGGCCCCTGACCTTTATCCCATGAATCTGACGGGATTTGATATTGTATTAGGAATGGATTGGTTAATAGCCAATAAAGCCAGTATTTTATGTGATCAAAAGTCAATTCAAGTAAATTCCCCAAAAGTTAAAACGATCACAATTAAAGGAGATAAGCCCTCTAGGTCCACAAAATTCATCTCTGTGATGAAAAATGCAAGTTATATAAAAAAAGGTTCTATAGTGTATTTGATTTCCATAATCACTAACACTAAAGGAAAAGAACTAAAAGACATTCCAGTAGTGTCCCAGTTTTCAGATGTCTTTCGAAATGAATTACCAGGATTACCACCAAACAGAGAAGTTGAATTCAGAATTCACCTGCTACCAGGAACAACACCAATTGCCAAAGCACCCTACCGTTTGGCACCCGACGAAATGCAGGAACTGAAGAAATAATTAGATTAATTGCTAGAAAAAGGATTCATACAACCAAGTTCGTCGCCATGTGGAGCACCGATACTGTTCGTTAAAAAGAAGGACGGATCAATACGTATGTGCATTGATTACCGTGAATTGAACAAAGTCACGATTAAGAATCGGTATCCATTACCGAGAATCGATGATCTGTTCGATCAACTGCAAGGAGTTCGATTTTTCTCTAAAATCGATTTAAGATCAGGATATCATCAATTAAAGGTACAGGAAGAGGACACTCCTAAGACCGCATTCAGAACAAGGTATGGCCATTATGAATTTACTGTCATGCCATTCGGTTTAACCAATGCCCCAGCCGCATTTATGGACATGATGAACCGAATATGTAAGCCATATTTGGATAAATTCATAATTGTCTTTATAGATGATATTCTCATTTATTCTAAAAATAGGGAAGATCATGCAAAGCATTTGTACGCACTTTTAAGTCTATTAAGAAAGGAAAAGCTTTATGCTAAGTTTTCAAAGTGTGAGTTTTGGCTAGAACATGTACAATTTCATGGACACTTAGTAAACCATGAAGGAATTCATGTGGATCCAACAAAGATCGAGGCGATTACTAAATGGAAAACCCCTGAGTCACCAACCGTGGTTAGAAGTTTCTTAGGATTGGCCGGTTATTATAGAAGGTTTATTCGAGATTATTCTAGAATAGTCATTCCTTTAACTAAGTTAACCTTTAAATCCATTAAGTTTGAATGGGGACCAAAACAAGAAGAAGCATTTAGAATTCTTAAGCAAAGATTAACCCACACACCTATATTAGCGTTACCAGAAGGAACTGAAGAGTTTGTAGTCTATTGTGACGCTTCTAAGTTAGGTTATGGATGTGTATTAATGCAACGTCAAAGGTTATAGCTTACACATCTAGATAACTTAAGAATCATGAAGAGAATTATTCAACCCATGATCTAGAATTAGGAGCTATAATTTTTGCCCTTAAGATTTGGAGACATTACCTTTATGGTAGTAAAATTACCATATTCACTTATTATAAGAGTTTAAGGTATGTTTTCAGGCAAAAGGAGTTGAATATGAGACAAAGACGATGGATGGAGATGCTTAGTGATTATGATTGTGATATCCTGTATCACGAAGGAAAAGCAAATGTAGTGGCAGATTCTTTAAGTCGAAAGTAACACGAAAAGCCAAAAAGGGTACGTTCTCTTAAATTAAATCTACAAGTAGATTTAAATGATCAAATCAGAAAAGCACAAGAATCAGTAATCAAGGATGATGCTGAAAAACTAAAAGGTATGGTTAAGCAATTAGAACAAGGAACAGATGGAATTTGGAGATTCCATAAAATAAGAATGTGGATACCTAAATTAGGAAACCTACGTCATCGTATATTAGAAGAAGCCCATAAGTCTAAGTATACGATGCATCCTGGAAGTGATAAAATGTACCAAGATTTAAGAAGGAATTTTTGGTGGATAGGAATGAAAAAGGACATAGCAGCCTATGTTTCTAAATGTTTAACCTGTTCACAAATTAAGGTTGAACATCAGAAACCCTCAGGCCTATTGCAACAGTTAGAAATGCCAGTGTGGAAATGGAAATTGATAACAATGGATTTTGTTACTAAATTACCCAAAACAAAGAAAGGTAATGATACAATCTGGGTGATTGTAGATAGACTAACCAAGTCAGCTCATTTCCTACCAATGAAAGAAACTTTCAGTATGGAACAGATAGCTAAATTATATGTAAATGAAATTGTTTCATTACATGGAATTCCTTTATCAATTGTTTCTGATACGGATAGCCGATTTACCTCTCATTTTTGGTCAAGTTTCCAAAAGGCAATGGGAACCAAGTTAAATCTGAGCACAACTTATCACCCTCAAACGGACGGACAAAGCGAAAGAACAATTCAGACAATGGAGGACATGCTTAGAGCTTGTGTAATTGATTTCAGAGGTAATTGGGACGATCACATACCTTTAATAGAATTTTCTTACAATAATAGCTATCACACAAGTATCAATGCTACACCATTCGAAGCACTTTTTGGACGAAAGTGTCGAACCCCAGTCTGTTGGGCGGAAATTAGGGAAAAGCAATTATCTGGACCTGAGATAGTGCAAGAAACAACCGACAAGATCATTCGAGTCAAGGAACGACTGAAAGCAGCACGTGATCGACAGAAGAGCCATGTCGAGAACCGACGCAAACCCTTGGAATTTCAAGTAGGAGATAAAGTATTGTTGAAGGTCTCTCCTTGGAAAGGAGTGGTAAGATTCATCAAAAGGGGAAAGCTAAGTCCCAAGTATATTGGACCTTTTGAGATTATTAGAAGAATAGGACCTGCAGCCTATAAGCTACAACTGCCAGAGGAAATGGCAGGAATACATGATGTATTTCATGTATCTAATCTCAAGAAATGCCTAGCCGATGAATCATTGGTAGTACCTCTTAAGGATATAGAGGTAAATGAACAACTCAAGTTTGTAGAAAGGCCTCTACAGATTGAAGACAGGAAAGTCAAGAATCTTAAGCATAAGAGATTAGTTCAGGTAAAAGTGAAATGGGACTCCAAAAGAGGACCTGAGTACGCATGGGAGCTTGAATCTGAAATGCAAAGGAAATATCCACACTTGTTCCAGTAGATCTCGAGGACGAGCTCTAAAACAAAGTGGGGAGGATGTAAGAATCCTAAATAAACCGACTCCCTTATAATTGTTCCGACACCCTAATATGTTTTAAAATATCCCAAAATGTCCCAAAATACACCCCATACGCGAATACGAGCCTCAAATATATTAAATAGTATTAAAAATAAATAAAAATTGAAATCTTGGGCTGAGGCGGGCCGCGTAGACCCACCTCAACCTTACGCGGGCGGTTTCAAGGTTGAAACCTGATTTCGTTTGATTTCTTAAGTTCAGGCGGGCCGCGTAAGACCCCATTAGTTTACGTGGGCCGCGAGAGTCCCAAAATGTGGCGCAGCCCTGGGCTTCCACCTGGCCCAACATATGTCGAGCCTACATAGTGATCCGGATGGGCTACAAGTTGACCGGAGGTCAACGCGGGCCGCGTAGGCCCTGTGCTCATGTTACGCGGGCCGCGAAGAACTCAGAATTCAGCACTATATAAGAATGGCCTCGGGAGTTCATTTTCGATCGTTCAAAATCGTTTCTTTCTCTCAATTTCTGAATATTAGGCATAATACGCGGGTATTATACCCCCCCTAATCAGTTAAGTTCTGCTCCGTTGTAAGTATTATAACCCCTGGATACGTATTAGATACGCTGCCCGATTGATCTAGGGTTCCGTAACGGTTGTCGTGGTTCTGCCCGACGTAGTCGTTGGAATGCCGTCTCGGGGAGGGTATTACTAATGTTAAAAACGGTTATTATACTAACGCGTGTGCATTTGTGTAAATTTTAGATTATCACCAGGAAACTCTTATGGAAAATCTAAGATAGCAATGTGAGTTGATCCACTTTTTGTAAACTTTTTGTTAACTGTTTTTACAAAACCTACTTTTCCATGCGAATAACAGTTATTGAGTATTTGTAAGAATACAATTATGATGAGTATGTTGGGGTTTTGTATACAAAATTTGTTACCACCTGGTCAAGGAGTAACATTTCCACAAGTCGGGTTCGACAATACCATGGATGTTAATTGATATGTCTTGGAAACAAATATAATTGCGGGATCGCCCTCAATACTGTACACTGGGATTTGTTTTTACGTAAAATTGATTAAACTGGTATTCACTCACCAGTATTTCCCACTGACAAATGTTTTTAAAACGCGTTTCAGGTAACAAAATGTGAAAGCCAAATAGAAGCCAGCTGGACAGCACTGAAGGCTTGGAAAAGTGGCAATAAAGTTACCTAAAAATAAAATGGATGTTTTTTTTTAATAAATAGGATTTATTCCTATGAAAATGTTAGTACTATGAACTTGGGTTAATCCCAAATGTTTAATGTTATATAAATGGTGGTGTTTTACTTTGATAAACATTTCCTAACTATGGTCCTGATGAAAATTTCCGCTGCCAAATTAGACAATACAAGATACCACTGAAACCGGCACGCGGCCGCCCGTTCCCGGGGAAGTGGGATCGGGGGGTTGCGACAAGTTCGTCATTCATTTCATTTCATGCCATTCCATTCCATACATTCCATTCGACTTTTACAAATTTCATTTCATAATTACTACACCATTGTGATCACATGTAATCTTATTATACCTCTTAAGGACTTTAAGGGACCATAAAATAGGCTTTCGGGTAACACGGGAACCCAAAGTATGTAAAACGGAACGAAACAACAGACTGGAGCCGCACGTGGCATCGGCGACGCCCGGAAAGCCCGTCGGCGACGGTGCCTAAAAAGCGGAGTCGTGTGAAAACCTCCGTAGACAGGAGATTAGGGCGTCGGCGACAGCTAGTCTGGTGTCGCTTCGCTGTAGGTCTTGTTTTGGCTGTTTTGATCATTTTCTGGGTCCGTTTCCAACCATACGGGTCTTGGAACATCCCGTATCATCCCCATTATTACTCCCCCGCATATCTAACTTAAAAATTCATATCGTAAACACATCATACATACTTGCATCTACCGAAAACTTAAACTTTTACCTCATGTGCGGTCTTGGAGCGAACACACCTTCGAGCGAGCCGTCAGTTTGAGTTCAAGCACTCCAACTTGTTCTTGAATCCCTCAAACCATGGCTCTGATACCAACTTGAATCGCCCCAAATTTAAAACCGTTCAACCAACACGTTAAGTAAGGAAAATCTAGAAAATTTTTCCGATAATTTCTTGACATCATAATATTATAATTTATAACCATTCAACAAAACGAAGACATGACTAACTTGTTTAGTTACAAGGTTACTAACAAGACTAACTTTTTCCAAAAACGTAATATCATCAAAAGGTTAAACATGTCAGTTGTACATAAAATAAAGACTTGAACTATTCAAGTAATTAACATCGGAAGCGCGGTGTGGGCATACTAAGTGTGCGTTCATTCCAAGATCGCCAAGCCATTTAAGTTGAGGATTTACCTACATCACAATCAAACTTCAAGTTAAGTTCGTTAAGCATAATATTATCTAAATTAGCAAAAACAATGTGATCCGTTTCATTCTTTCATGTCATCTTTCCATTCGCTTGACCCGTCGAAACGGGTCATTACTTGCTATCTCAAGTTCGAGATAAAACATACCATTCATTAATCCGTTAGTAACGGGTTGGGGGGGGGGGGGTAGTGCACGGTCCTCCCAACCGCCGGAGTGATCTCACTCTGGGAGCCGCTACCCGACCAAGCTAGCTCCGCGGTGACTTCCCCATGCCGAGTTCTTACACTAGGCGACATATGCCACTCCCAAGACTCAAACCCGGTACCTCTGGGAAGAGGTGGGTGTCGGTGGCCAACTGGGCTACCCCAGTTGGTTAGTAACGGGTTAATTACATTTATAACATAAACTTTCATCAAATCCGTTCACAACGAGCGAATACATTCCTTTCATCCTTTGCACTTACATCAACTTCAACTCATTAATAACGGATTGAATTATTTCATTCCTTTCTTACATAACCTTCCATTATACGATTCCTTCAAGACGAACATATCATAATAAATTCCCTTCATAAACTTTCATTTCATGTGACCCATTCGTGACGAGTCATGCTATCTACTACATAACTACTATGAACTACCATAACTAAGGTTTTTGTACAAGAACGATAAATAGCAAAATAAAATTTGTATGCATAAGACAACATACCTCGATCTTGTGAGCTTTCCGATTTCCTAGCGTTTGAGCTTTCTTCTTTTACGCCTACATCAACACATCCATTCATTTAGCCCAACCAAATATCGTTCCATCATTTACATAATTTATCATATGACAACATTATAAAAAATTTCCAAATTTCACATATTTGTTCTCTTAGGCATTTCATCGAACACTTGGCGGGTTTCGCATTAATAGGACACTTAATACAAGTATTTTAAAACATGATTCTACTAATTCATCTAGTAATTCATCAATAATCAAACAAGTTCTTATGATCCTTTTTATCCTACATCAATTCATCTAATGTCCATGCATCATACACAAGATCAACCATCAAGATTTCAAGGTTATACATGATTACTTCAATTTTGATCATCCTACATTCATGAAAATTTCATATCAAATGGGTTTATGCAACAATTCCTTTAAATGATAAAAATCAAACATAAACCTTATTCTATAGTGAAATCCTACTTCTAATAACACATATCATAACATGAACTCATGATTGGGTTGAAGCCCAATTCCTACAATTCACCAAATCAAGAAATTCAACTTACCACTTCACTATATGAGCTTAGATGACCGAAACTTGAGTTCATGCAATCTATTATCTTTGAGATTTCCTTCTAATTTGGTTGAATTAGAAATTAGGGTTGAACCCTTGTTCCTCACTGCCTTGATCGATCCCCAGACACACACACAGTGTGTGTTTTATTTTCCCTTCTTTTTAATATTTTGAGTTTTAACACTTACACATCTGGCCCTTCTAGTTTGTTCATTTATTTAACTTAGTCACTTCTCATTATATTACTAGTAGTTGTAACATTTCCATTAACTAAGTTAAACCTTCACTTAGTTTAACTTATATGTCTAATAAGCCTTTTTGGGGTGTTACAGAAGAGGATCTGATTATGACTTGTTAATATCATATTATAAAAGAAATAGGTGTATAATTTTTGGTTAAATTTGACTGTGAATCATGATTTTGGAAAAACAGAGCATCAGAAAAAAAAAAAACAGAGTATCAGAAGCAGGGGATCAAAGAAGGTGGGGGTTGGATTAATGCGCCACTAAGGGTAATTAGTGTGCTAATTAAATTTAAAATGTTTGTAAATTGTTGGCATATAGCTGTCACTTGGTAAGGAGTGTGGGCAATTTAAGTAATCGGGGGTGATTTCTTTTGAACATAGAGATGGTTGTCCAAACTAGTTGCTAGAGGCGGTGATGGTTGTGGCAGTGGTAATGATGGCGACTGTGGTGGTTGTGGCGGGGGTGGTTGTGGCAGTGGTGGCTGAGTGGTATGGCGGTGAAAGGCGGCGAGGGCGTTGGGTTGGTGATAAAGGTGTTGACAGGCGGTGGGGTTTTATGGTGGTGGTGGAGATGAAGGTGGTGTTGGTTGTGAGAGAGAGAGAGAGAGAGAGAGATGGGGGGGGGGGTTTGAAGGTGTTGGTGAAATATGGAGATGGTGGTGAAGGGTGGTGAGGGTGAGGAATATGAAGTGGTGGTGGTGGTTTGATTATTGCAGACAAAAAACTAGAAAGTGGAAGAGAGAAAGGGGAGAGGAGGTAGGGGTGGGGCAAGGCTAGGATAAATGTGGCCCCACTTGATTTAAATGTATTTCTTTTTAGCTTTAAGTTATTTTTTAATAGCAATGGCGTTTTATTAATTTCACACTCACTTAACTAAAAAAACTAACCTTCATTCGAGCTGGGGACTATCTGGGAACGAAAATTGAAAAGTTGAGGATTATAGAGGTCATTTTAGAAAGTTAGGCACTAAAGGTGAAAAAAAAGCCAAACCAGAGGGACTATCCGGGCATTTAACTCTTTTTTTTTTTCGTATTTTTAAATTTTAAATTTTTTTCGTTTTTTAATTTTTTTTTTATTTTTTTATAATTTTTTTTTCATTTTTTATTATTATTGATTTATTCTCAACACATCTTGATCCGAAACCATCCTGACAATCTTCTTTCTTTTAACCATTTTCACCCAAACCCATTTTAACCAAAATCCATCCTCACAATACAACTAATCCAATCTAAGTCATCCATTTTGCCACCCCTACTTAAAATTCAATTTCCACAAATAGATGACCATCCTACAAGTTCTTAAAATAATATTAATGGTGTAGTTAAATTTGAATAGAAATTGATCATTTGATAATGTTAAACAACAAATAAATGGAATAACTCTTCAATCCCCATGTAACCGATCAACAAAAGATCAAAACAAAGCGTCGGGTCGGGCTTTGTAAATGAGCTGGGTTGCGTTTCAGTTTGAAGCCGTCGTGGAGACGACTTTGAGTTTTACTTTAAATTTAAAACGTATCGAGTTCATAAACGAATGAAGCTATGGCTGAGTGGTTCAGTTAGCGCCTATTTTGTGTTAACCTGGTAAGGTCGTGGGTTTGAGTCTCCTTCCTATTTCTTTATATACTTTTTCTTTTAAATCTTTTAGGAGTTGTATTATCCAGGTTTCCAGGAGAGGCTTGTGGTGGCTCAGTTGGTTGTGGGTATATACTCATTGTGTAGGCCGTAGGGGGTACACCTGGTTTGAAACCCGCCCCACACCTTATTTTTTTCTTTTGTTTCATTTTCAAGTTTTAGGTAATGCCAATTAGGCCCCTGAGCTTTATTAACTTAATTAACTGAGATAATAACTAATAAACTAACTTAGTTCGTTGTATTAAGTTATAATATGGTTATAAACATTCCAAAACTAACCCCTTAATTTCTCTAACAAGGTTAACTTAGTTTATATTAAATAAGCTAACTTAGTTAGTGGTTTTAAATTATAAAATAGTTTCCATTAATTGCATAATTAATCCCTTAACTTATAAATAACATATATAACTTACTTTTTCTTTTAAATCTTTTAGGAGCTGTTTTATTCAGGTTTCAAACAGAGGCTTGTGGCTCAGTTGGTTGTGAGTATATACTCGCTGTGTGGGGGGTACACCTGGTTCAAAACCCGACCAACACCTTATTTTTTTCCTATGTTTCATTTTCAAGTTTTAGGAAATGCCAATTAGGCCCCTGAGCTTTCTTAAGTATATTAACTGAGATAATAACTAATGAACTTAGTTCATTGTATTAAGTTATAATATGATTATAAACATTACAAAACTAACCCCTTAACTTCTCTAACAAGGTTAACTTAGTTTATATTAAATAAGCTAACCTAGTTAGTGGTTTTAAATTATACAGCAATATCTATTAATTTCAAAATTAATCCCTTAACTTATAAATAACATATATAACGTCGTTAAAGCCTCCCTTTTATAATTTTAACCAACTACCCGATATTCTTTATACGACTAATCCTTTTTAATCGGGTTTTTACCCATCGTGTAACCAACATAAATTAATAAAACAATATAAATAACCAAGTTTTGATATTAAGATATACCAAGTTAAATGATAAAAAAAATTTGACATTATATAATAATAGTTATATATACAATTTATAACAATTTATAAAAAGTATGATATTTCTTATTATATAATTTCACAACAATTTAAAGTAATACAACGAGTATAGATCCAATGTTTTCCACCAGACTTGCCCTTCTCAAGCTGAATAAAATACCCTCGCCCTATATATACGACGCGTAGGTACGATATACTTCCAATATTTGGCTGGCGACCAATCACTGGCTTTTGATAAATTGGTCCTATAGGAGTTGTAGTATAGGGTTGACCTATACGGTGTGTACAACCCTGTACGTCTCATGTAGGGCACCGTGGGATGTCCGAATAAATAGGGGAGGGGGTGTCCAGATAACCAATCCCTATTTTAATTATATATCTTTGTATTTTAAATGTCTTTCAATAAATCAACAACAAAATATGGAACTTTAGGTTGAAACTGGCAGTAGTGCAACACAGTATGTTTTATGAATGATATGTTAGATGGAGACTCTGAATGCTCGTTAACAATTAGATCTGGTGTTCGGATTAGAGGATGTTTTCAGTGGTAAATCACAATCAGTAGTATATTTTTTTTATATTAAATGGATATAAAACAAGAGAAAATCAAACATGAATTGTATGAAACATATGAGCGAGTAGGATACATAAGTCAACATCAACAATGAACGCCTATTTTATTGAAATTTGGATTGAATCTGTTGAACGACCTTGCTGTCAACTTGAAAGGCCTTTGCAAGAATATCTCCAGCGATATCAGGGTTCGATCCAAACCCAGCATTTGCAATTGTAATGACACCTGGATTTTGACTGCTCAGAGCAGCAATTGCAAGAGCATAACCATTTCCTACGTTTTGCTGGAAATGAATCAGACCTTCCAGGAAAACGAAAACATCTCCCTTCTGAAGCAGTTTTGTGAATAGACGTTTTTCAGGGTTTGATGTGACAAAACCGACTAGAAGACTTCCTTCAATGATAGCCAATATTTCTAGTGCTCGAGGATGCGTGTGTCGCAACCCCCGACCCCTAACCTGCGAACGGGTGGTCGCGAGCCAGTATCAGTGGTATCGATGTTTATCAATTTGGCAGCGGAATTTACATCACGACCGTAGTTAGGAAATATTTTATGAGAGTAAAATACCACATTTTTATAATAATAAATACATGGGAAATTCCCAAATTTTCATTACAAACATGTTTATAGGAATAAACCCTAATTTGTTGAAATAAAACATCTTCTTTATTTAGGTAACTTTTATAGCCACTTTTCCAAGTCTTCAGTGCTGTCCAGCTGGCTTCTAATTTGGCTTTCACATTTTGTTACCTGAAACGCGTTTAAAAACATTTTGTCAATGGGAAATACTGGTGAGTGAATCCCAATTTAATCAAAACAGTTTTATCATTATACAATATTGAGAGCGATTACAATGTTTATATCTACACAGTTACTCATTCAGTACTGTCAATCCTGACTGGTGGGTCATATTAGTCATTGGCTATCTCTTTGTCCAATGGTAACGTATTCCACATTTTGTATACTGGCAATAATTGAAGAATTACAAAGACTCAATCACTGCTAATTATATTTTAAAACATTTAAGGTTTTGTAAAAACAGTTTACAAAATGGAGATTACTCACTAAAAAAGTTTACACAAAAAGAGGATTACTCACATTGCTACTTTATGTATTTTTCTTGTGATTTCCTGGTTATTAAACATTATAAAGAAGCAACATTTTTATGCATACATGTCTTGTAAGTTTGGCTTAGGGTGTTTTTCAAAAAAATAAATGAAAATTTCTTTTTTAACCCTAAGGTTTTAATTTTTGACAATTTAAGTTTAAAGTTTTAATCTTTGTTTCCTTTTTAACTCTAAAGTTTTAATCTTTGAAAATTTAAGTTTAAAGCTTTAATCTTTGGTAATTTAACCCATTTGATTAATTTGATTTTTCACTTCTAATTCAAAAGTTTCAATCTTATACAATTTAACCCCTTTGATTAATTTGTTTTTTCACTTCTAATTCAAAAGTTTCCATCTTTTGCGATTTAACCACTTTGATTTTTTTACTTATGTGTTGTAATCTTGGCTTTGGGGGTTTTCCAAAGAAAAAATGATTATGCATATGGTTGTTGTAACCTTGGCTTTGGGGATTTTTCAAAAAAAAATGATTTTTTTTTTACTTTTCACCCAAAAGTATTTCATAAGTTACTTTTAACTCAAAAATATTTGTTTTTTTTTTACTTTTAACACAAAACTTTTTATCTTTTGCAATCTATCCTCACAACTTTTTTTACTTTCAACTTTGGTGCTTTATAGTTTTCATTTTCGCAAATTTTTTCGCTTTATGCTTCGTTCTAAATTTTGTGACTTAACACATCTTAACGTGCGTCTTTGCTTTAACGTTTTTACATTTCGTTCTAAATTTTGCGAGTTAACACGATGCAACGTGCGTGTGTGGGTGAACGTTTTACATCGTCTATTTTTTCCCGTTTGACAGGTTCAACATAACGCGTACGTCCTAAATCGACTTAGTTATAACTAAAGAATCCCCGCCGCATTGCGGCGGGTCGTAATTCTAGTTATCTATTAATTAAAACAATGCACACACGTTAGTATAATAACTCATTTTTACATTAGTTATACCATCCCCGAGACAGAACTCCAACCACTACGTCGGGCAGAGCCTCGACAGCCGTTACGGAGCACTAAATCAATCGGGCAACGTATCTAATACGTAACCAAGGGTTAAAATACTTACAACGAGGCAGAGCTTCGTTATATTAGTGGGTATAATGCCCGAGTATTACTTATACTATAGAGAAATTGAGAGAGAATTAAAACTTTTGAACCATGGAAACTGAAAGCCTGAGCTCCCAATTTATAGGGGTGCTTCGGCAGTCCTTCGCGCCCCGCGAAGGATACACAAGGGGCCTTCGCGCCCCGCGACGTAGTTCGGGTAGGCCCTAGCTTGAGCCAGTCATCGACTAGCTTTGACACAATTGGGGACACGTGGCAGCTCCGGGGGCGGCGTTGTGGCCTAGCTGTCGCGGCCCGCCACGGAGCTAGCCATAGGCTTCGCGGCCCGCGAGCGCCCTTAACTTCTTGTTTTTATTTTATTTTTGCAAAAATAAAGTATTTAGGGCCTATTTCTTGTATACGGGGTGGATTTTTGAACGTACAAAGATGTTTTAATTATTTTAGCAGTGTCGAAAATATTTTTGGAGGGTTGTTATAGCGTGTGTTGAAGGTTAATGCCCCATGGAGCAAAGTCAATAAGGGCCATGGAAATACCAAGGGTGTTGAGTCTTGGCAACTCTGCTACAGTCACAGCCGTCACATTAGACCCCACGTCATTTGTTGTGTTTCCCATTAGGTGGAGCCCTCGGAAGAGAAAATCATCTGCTTGCACAAGCTTTGCATCTTTGCAAACCACACCATTTACGAGTACTTGAAAACAAAAATTGGAACTTTATTAGCGACCATGATAAATGTTGCCTGTAGGCTATAATCATATAAAGAATGCTTGCTGGAGCATTTACTGAGAAACTTTGACAGTCGTACCTTTGCTATCTGGGATCAGCAACACAGAAGTCCTGGAGAGGACTAGGGTCCGAAGCTAATGCAAGCAAACAAGCAAGAAACAAGAGGCCTGCTACAAGCAAACGTAACGTCATTTATGAGAAGTGAAAACCTGTTTTTCAATGAAATTTGCTACCTCAAGAAATGTTTGCAATAAAGTACGTAACTTGTACATGTTTTTATAGTTATCATTGGGGATATAAGCAAGGATATGTTGTCCCCCCACTAATAAAAAAACATGAGGAAAGAGTTAAACCTTGATAAAGTCATCAAATGAAGACTTGTCAGTTTCAAACTTTGTGCAATTCAAAATTAGATAAAAGTCAGGCTCTTGTAGGTATGATCGATTCTTTCATTCTCACAGAAAGTAGTTGGCTTGAATAATTTTTATAATTGTGCTTTGTTTTGGTCCAATCATTTACATACTTTACATAACTTTAATCTTAATTTTCTAATCCATTTAAATAAAGTACCTTGGCTTTAAGGTTATAGTGGTTGAAATACGTCACTATAAGGCGTCCAAAGTAGGAGTCATAAGTTGAATGGCTCACTCATAGAAATCTTCATGTATAATGGTGTAAACAATGTTCTTCGGATAATGCAAATGAACGTACTTGTAGGTCCACTCGGAGGATCAAGTTTACCTACTTCCTTGTTATACGACACGGACACGAGTGCGGAATCCAAGTGTTGGTGCAAACCAAGCCAAAGAACACAAACACACAAGAAAGGATTCAAACTTTAAAGCTCAAAGTGTATTTAACAAAAGAGTTTTGTTACAAGAAGATAATACAAGAAGAATACTCTCTCAAAAACTCTCTGATGTGCTCTCCTTATCCAAAACTGTTGCTGTGAGCTGCTTTTATAGCCAACCTTATCCGTAGCCCTACGAAATACTTACTGGGCCCAGAAACAAGGCCCACGACACATGATCACCCACGAAAGATCATGGTCTTTTGTCCAATCCCAAACCAACAAAACATCAGCAGATGAAGAATGTTCTTCGTCAGTTATAATTTGCATGGTTCTTCGTTGGGAGGATTCTTCGTGAGGTGCATGCATGAACATTGTATTTCATGTAAAGTTTAGTTATGCATGTGACATCATCATGATGATGTCATGGTGATGTTAGCTCACGGCTCTTCGAGCTTCGTATGTCGATCTCTGGGGTGCACGACGGAGGAATGTCGCAACGTCGGTCTTGAGCTGAACCGAACCGAGCCACATCCACACAAAACTGAATTAACAAACTCCCCCTTGGATGTTGCATCAGTGTCGTGTCGTCACTCCACAGTTTGTCATATGACATGTTCTCTTTGCCTTTAGATGGTTCAGCTGCAACATCTGCACAAACCACAGAGATAAACGCGTAATGAGAACAACCGCTAGGAATATAGTCAACATAAATAAACGACACACATGTGACCAACTCTCAATCAACTACTGTCTGACAACAGTTTTAAAGTTAAAAAATTTGATGCAATTGTTTTCTGGCTTACAATCAGGATTTTAGGTAGGATAGACACGAGATCCAACATCGGGCAATCAAAAATAAATTAGAAGTAAAATCTTTTTGGTTTTTATAAAGTTTATATTAAAACACACCTAAAATCTTTTTGGTATTTTTGAATACTTCAAACGTAAAGACAGAAAGCAGTAAATAAATATATACGGAGATGCAGAAACGAAGAAATGTAAATAAATATTTACAAACATTCTTTTTTTTTGTGAGTTTCTAGGGTAAGAGAATCATATCAGTGTATGGTCACGCCAAAACACCCTTGTTGTTTAATTAATTAACATTTAGATAAGCATCCTATAACGATTATCGGTATTGTTGTCCACTTAAGCTCAACTTATCAGATGTACTCGCGATTAGGGGATACGATTAAGGTATGATTTATACTTACCAACCGGTGTTCATCCACACACGACACATTCTCGTATCAAGGTATGCACGAGAGTTCATCTTACTTGTGAGTATACCATTTATCATTTGTTTTCAACGTATATGATGTGAGATACTCATTTATTTGAGGATGAATACAAGCCCTATGTGATAAAATCACTTATTAATGTGGAACTTGATATTCGATGCATGCAGGGCACGAGAGCAAGTCCACGAACAGGTTAGTAACATCGTACCGACAAAGATACGAACTTGACTCTCGGATGATAGATGTGATTTAGAAACACTTATTCAGGGGTGACTGTGATATTTTATCACTTATTGATGGTCGAATGCATCATGTATTATGTACATGTTGGTATGAAATTTACACGTTTGTATGGTATCATGGAAGTTCTAGACTTGCGTCCCCGTTGTTTTCGGTAAAAGAATCAACCATTATACCCAGATGATAAACAGCATAAAGAACACATATCTCAGAACCTCGGCAATCTATCAAACAAAATTTTGGTACCAAGACCATATGCCAATGAGCGGTTCCCACACGGTCTTCAGTCGATTTAGGTTTATATCACCCTGCACACTTTAAAATGATTGTGAGCCTAGCGATACATCTTAAGTTCAAAGAGGTTTTGACAGACCATTGATGTACTATCACTTTCGCTTTTGCTCACTAGGAAACTCGTTTTTGTTTTTCTATTGTTTTGAAATTTTTCGTTTGGAAATTACTCCCCCTAAAATGCAAAAAGTACGAGAAATTAAAAAATAACACAAATAAATATTTATAAAAATGATTTTCCGATGTCGGTTTTACTCTTGCTTGACCTTAATGCCGTTTACCATTAGTAAAAAGTCAAAACATGATTTGTCAAATGCTTTGGTAAAAAGCTCAGCATGCTGGTCATCTGTGTGGACCTAAACAACATTGACGAGTTTTATATTGAAACAATCACGTGTAAGGTGATATTAGAGATCAATGTGTCTAGCTAAAGAGTGTTGTACGAGATGTTAGTAATGTGACAACTGTCACTTTTTCGTACATTCCGTACACTAATTGAACAGTAATTTGTGCTTCAATAACTGTGCATGATCTAGTTTACACGACAAATGAATTTCTGATTACTGTTATATACATACAATGGCATTTCATGTTGCAAGACTTTTATCATTACTACATGCAACACGATATAATTCTAATAATGCACAGGACAGAATTGGCACCATTATCAGACAAACTAAAAGCACTGACGGGAGTTCAGTACAGAGACAGGAAATGTTTTGAGAACCAGTGTGAACCAGAAACCAAGTTCTACACTAGTATAGTGTGTAGGGAAGTAAGGACCACAAAAACTGCATTCCTAAGTGATAGTTTAAGTGTCGGGAAGTGCCTAAAACTCACCCAAAGTGCAGAATTCTGCATAATTCAGCAAAAATCAGATTTTTAACAAGCTAGTTTCATGTAAAAATATGACTAGATGGTACTGAATGCTTTCCTAAGTGTCGGGAATTAAAAGTGTCACAAAAGGGTACATAAAGAACACTAAACGATATAGTTTGACACTTTAACGAAACGGTATCTAACCGAACAACCGGACACTACCCGAAACACCAAAATTATACTAGAAACATTGTTTTAATGTTTCTGAGCTAGTTATGATCCCCGAACACCCTAACACACTATATAACACATCATATGCACGGAAACTAACTAATGCACTTAACTTCCAACTAAATTCTCTAACTTATCATTCAAACCAAACCAAGACCCCCCCCCCCCCCCCATGGTGGACGGTCACCATGTGGCCCCACCTTGATCTTGTGTAATCTTCTCTTGATCTTGCTTGGATTCACCTAGATTTGTTTAGATATTGTAGTGTACTTAACAAACAGAAGACCCAATGGACAAAGCTATAAGATGGATTATAAGTGGAGCATGGACCCTCATTCTCATTCACACTTAACACACCACTCCACCTCCCTTCCCTTCTCTCCCTCTCAGCCATTAATACCCACCAACACCACCACCATTATCAACTCACTTCCCTCCATTCCAAGATCATTACATGATGTTAGAAGGTGTTTAGTGAAGCTTGGTGGTCTTGGATCTTGAAGGACCTCTCCCAATTACTTTTATCCTCCACATTTGTCATCTACAACATCTTGTGTTCATCCTTAGCCTTTGTGCTAGTAGTAAGGCCCTCATAACCCTTTGTTACTTCATATTTTGATGGTTAAAAGATGACACACATTGTTAATCTTGATGAACACTAAAGAACTTGATCATGAATCTTTAACATAAGCTTATAAACATATGAATACTTGTTGTTTGGTGACGATTTGCTTCTTGATGATTTATGATTTATGTTTGTGATGTTAGACACCATAAGAAACCTACTAGATTGTGATTAAACACAGGATCTAGTAAGTTAAGGTGATGATCTTGTGAAAGACCAAGATCACCATGCTTATTGTTTTCATGAACTTGAAAGATAAAAGTGATTTTTTTTGTGAACGATGTAGTATGTAATATGTTACTAGACATAAACATGGATGATTTCAAAAATAGTTTTCCAAAGAAACCAAGTTAAATCACAAGATTTACGTGGACATAGTTTTTAAAGAAAATAACCATGTTTTAATAGTGAAACAAGTGTAAGAATACATTGTTTACAAGAAAAACCCAAGAGAATGATTTTTGGAAAAATCATCTAGTAAGTTGTAAACACCTAAATCTTTCAAGAATGAGATTTTTAAAGAAGTAAACACACTTTAAATGGTAACTAAACCAACTAAACACACTACCAAGTTACTACAAGTTTTTATGAAAGTTCAACTTCATGATTACTATGTAAGTAGCATTGTGTTGTCACTTGGTAAGTGTAGGATGATTGTTGATTGTTTGTGATGATTTTTGAAAAGAAAATGATATGATTTGATAGCATGGACACCTCCATTTTTAGGGGAAACTATGGCAAAATTTTCTAAAAATATAAACACTTAGAGAAATATTTTCTAAACAAATATTTACAAATGTGTTTCAACCATGGTTTTCAATATAAACTTTGCCATAGATTTTGTTACAAAAAAACAAATATTGGAGGTTGTTTTTTGTAAACAAAAATAACTAAATATATATAGAAAGGTATATATTTAAAAGACATGTGTGTAAATATTTGTATATTTTGTGTAATAGTTATATTATTTTAGGATTTCAAATAATATGACTTAACAAATACCAAGAACTTACAATCCAAAAATAATACCAAAAATCACAAGGAATAAATATATAAGTTACACACATAATAATGTGAAATCGAATGCAAGAACGTAACTTATAAAATATTACCGAAAATGCTGTTATAAATATATTTTTGTTAAATATTATTTTGAATACGAAAGGGATGAAAATATGATTTTTATTACAAGTATATCTTATTTTCGACAAGGAGAAAATATTTTATTTTTGGAAGTTAAAATATATTTTCTTGGAATATTTAGAAGATATATGATTTTTGGGAAAAATATATATTTTCTGGACAATACATTATTTTTGGGACAAAATAAGTTATTATATATTTTCTAAAGTGAGACTTGAAAATATATTAATTTGGAACTACAAATACAAGAATACGAAAATACATGTATAAGATACCCCCATCCTTGGGAAGGAAATACGAAAATAAATACTTGAGAAGTATTGTTACAAAAATATTGTTTAACAATTATTCCAAAATTGAATATAATTTAAAGTTAAAATAATTATTATTTTAACAAGTAATTATAACTTTGGATAATGTTAAAGAAATAAAAGAAACGTAACTCAAAACATGAATACTATGGCAAGGCACGGCCCGCTCGTCTAATAGACCCTAGCACATTGTAGGTAGTCGTGTTTGCTGACGAGATTTGAGTTACGAGTACCGAAGACGCAAAACAGTGAGTTCATGTCCCCCATTTTCTCTTAACTGTTTTTGGTTTTATAACTCTCGGGGGTGGAATACATGTTACGAATGCTTAAACGGTATGAAATGCCTATGAAATGCACTATTAGATCATGTGAGCATAGACTTAATATTGAAATGCCATTAATTCTTAATTAGTGACGAAGGTTAGATCTAACGGGTACGGCCGAGCCCTACTCATGGTCCTCATGTGATCACTTGAGTGATTCGGTGTCCCAGTCGAGGGAAATCGACATAGTCAAGGGAAATTGACATAGTCAAGGTAAATTGACATAGTCGGAGGGAAAAATCGACATAGTCGAGGGAAAATCGACAAGGGTATAAGCCTACTCATTTCGAGTGTTCCCTATGTCCTCACATGCCTTAATGTCCTTGTAAAACATTTACTTGGTATGTTCATACACGCTTTTCATACCTGTTTTCAAAGGAGTCTCTCTAAGGTTTACAAGTTTACCAGTGCTCACACAAAACGCATGAACTCGCTCAACTTTTGTTGATGTTTTCCAAAATTATATGTATTTCAGGTGACAGGTTGGATCTTGGGTGCGGGTGGTGTTTCTAGAAGTATACTTCACGTTTAGATGTCATCCACTTTTGTTGGATTATAACCAAGTCGAAGGTTGTGTTTTAAAACTTAAATAACCGGTGTTTGTAATACTCAAGTTTTATAAATGGATGAACATCGTTTTGATCATGTAGTTGTTTATTATGATTGAATGCAATGATATTAAACCAGTCACACATCATACGCTTTCGCAAAAGTAAGGGTGTGACAGTTTGGTATCAGAGCTTCAATTGTAGTGAACTAGGATTCCTTCTCGAGTCTAGACTACAATCACTAGAACTCTCTCACAAAAACATTTTTACAAAAAAAAGAGTTTTTCATTGCATTCACATAAGCGTCAAGATCCATGAGTCAAACATTTTTCAAAGAAGAGACAAGGCAAGGACATTAGTAGGGAGGAGAATACCCCAAAATAAGGTGCCAACTAAGGCATAGTCTACACGAGTTAGACTTGCCAAAGACAAAATGACCCCCCAAAGAATAACGAGAGTTATATGTGATATGATGAATCGAATTGCCCAATTATGCTAAGTAACATATTTGTTGATTGATATATACATACGAATAAGTGTACGGAATAATTATTGACGTGAATAAGATACCTTCGACTCCGAATCCTATTTTTATTCTTACTCGTACGATGAAGCTATCGGCCTCGCGTTCATTGCAAAGCTCATGGCTGGAGTGATTACCAAACAAAATTCTGAGCTTGCTTCCATAGGAGATGGCTGCTCTTCCCTCTCGATCGTGAAGGTGCCTGACTACGGTAGTGACGGCGAGGCAGAGGCGGCAACCTTGAACAACTTCTTAATCAGCAGGACGAATCCATGCGGCTTTTGTGAAGCGAGATTGACGACACACCTGACCAGACAAGGAAGATGAAGTATTCATCTTGAAGGTGCCCCTCCAACTACTAGGAATTCTCCTTGTTCCTGTTTCTTTTAATCATCGTGCCTATTCGCGTGTAATGATAACGAGTGTTAGTGCGTGGCCCACCGCAATGGTCCTTTCCTTGTCAGAGGTATAAGGACAGTAGTATCCCCTCCTTGGTTGATCATCTGCTTGGACGAGGGAAAATTGGGGTAACTGTGCAAGACAATTTATTATTACGGGGGCCCACGTAATAACGACTTGTAGTGCATGGAAATCCTGGTGGACTCTGCGGGTCAGGTTAATGATCACCATCCCTCCAAAAATAAGCTATAGGTGTTCACACCTTCATCTGGTAGAACAATGCATAGACCATTGCTTTAGCACTTTATAAAGTAGGAAACCTGTCTTTGCCTACTTCGTGTCTGACACTTCTACCCGTGTGCGAGACGTTTGAGAACCGATATTTAAGCAAGTGAAGATGGATAACATTCGGAAAGATTTAGTGACGTTACACTCTCTATCACCCCTACATGGACAACCCCCATCTCAAGGGAAGAATACTCGTCTTGTAAAGCTATGAAGAAGGAAAACAACTACCACTTCATGAAACTTGTATGACCAACGCGATGTAGCCTCGATTTCATTTTATTTTTTTTCCATTACAAACAATAAGCCAAGTTGCCAAGCCTATGTGAAGGCTCAGTAATTGTTTCCTCGCTCGTACATTGTTGATTATATATGCATGTGATATTGGGTGATTACATGTTTGCTTATGGTACTATGTACCACAAGGACAATTATGGAATGTTGTCTAACCTACTCCCTACCATTTTGACAGACGGAAATGCCGCCCAGACGTAACAAGGACACCATTATGTTAACTGAGGCCGAACTCAATGAGCGCATTTCCCAAGCTATAGCGCAGCATGAAGCCCTCCGCTCTGAACGCAGCGGTGGCACTTCTGGAATTAACCCTCCAACTGGCTGCACTTATAAACTATTCCTGGACTGCAAGCCACTAAACTTTGAAGGCACAGGATGTGCCGTTGCATTTGTTCGTTGGGCAGAAAAGACTGACTCCGTTCTAAGAATGAGTAATTGTTCTCCTCAACGGAGTGTTACCTTTATCTCAGGGTTGTTTTTAGATGGCGCACTCTCCTAGTGGAACCTTCAGGTTCAGACCCTTGGTGAAGATGCTGCTCATGCACTGAGCTGGGACGAGCTCAAGGAAATGATGGAGAAGAAATACTGTTCTAGGGCTGAAATCCAGAAGCTTGAGGTGGAGCTCTGGAATTTGAAAATGGACGGGCCGAATATTTCTGAGTACGTCCAGCGATTTCACGACTTGTCTAGGGTCGTTCCCTACTTAGTCAAGCCAGAATTCAAGAGGATTGAGCGATTCATTTGGGGACTTGCACCTCAAATTAGGAGCATGGTTACTACCTCAAAGCCCCCAACCATCGCAGAGGCTATCGATTTGAGTGTCACTCTTACTGAAGAAGCTCTACGCATGAGAAAATTTTCCGAATCTGAGGATAACAAGAAAGAAACTCATGTGGAGTCATCAGGCAACAAGAAGAGGAAGTCTTCAAACCTAAAGATAGGCTCCCAAGTCAGCTATGGAAGCTCTAAAGCAAACAAGAGAAAGGAAGTGAACCCGCCGCGTGGCAGGAAAGCTTAAGGAGCCGCTAATAAGGTTGGTGGTAAGGTTTACTTGGGGACTAAGCCGAGGTGCGAGGAATGCCATTTTTACCATGAAGGTCGATGTCTGAGGCCTAAGTGCGGAAAGTGTGGAAAAGAAGGGCACAGTAAGGATGCCTGTTGGGCGAAGGATCTAGACGAAAGAGATAATGGGAAAATTCCAGGATGCTACATGTGTGGTGAAGCAGGGCACTTTAGGAAAGATTGCCCTAGGAAGAACCAAGCTAGGAAGTGTCTTCACGATCGGAGCTCGTGAAGCACGCCAGGACCCAGATGCGGTTACGGGTACGTTCCCTATTAACCAACCTTATGCATCCATTTCTGATTAATACTGGCATCAACTTTAATCTCGTATCCTTAGAACTTAAGAACTACTTAGCCTAGTTTCAAGTAGAATAGACGTCCCCTATTCTTTAGAATTGGCGAATGGAAGGTTAGTTAAGCGAAAGATTAAGTACTATATTTTAGAAACTTAAGAAACCAATAAGCCTTTCCTGAAGATTTGCCAGGAATACCCCCCCCCCACAACGACACGAGAAGTTTAGGATGAACCTTGTGCCAGGAGCGGCACCAGTGACAAGATGTCGCCTTACCAACTAGTTTCGTCCGAGATACAAGAGCCTCTGATGCAGCTGTGAGAGCTGAGGAAATCTACCCAGCCGCGTTCTCACATTGGGAAGCCCCAGTGTTATTCGACAGGAAACAGGACAACAGTTTTTACACACGTATATATAGCCTAATCTGAGAGGAACTCAGAGGGAATAATGAAGGAGAAAAGTATTACGCATGGGTTACAGGGAGATAGACAACTAACCAACAAGAATCGGTACCCCTTACCGAGAACCGATGACTTGTCAACCAACTACAAGGTCCCAGCTACTACTCCAAGATGGAATTAAGGACATGGTGCCCTCAGTTAAGGACACAAGAAGAAAGTTGACATTTTCCACCTTGCATCAATTCCAGAGAATTGGATATCAAGGATCGGTATCCTTTGCCAAGGATTGATGAAATGAATAGACAAATCGTAAGGTCCTAGTTACCACTCAAAGATCGACTTGACGACAGGGTGTCCTCAACTGTGAATACAAGAAGGAAATATCCCTAAAATGACCTTTAGGACTCGCTTCGAGCATTACGAGTTCCTTGTCGTACCATTTGGCTTAACACATGCATCGACAATATTCATGGACCTCATGAATTGAACATGTAAGCCATACCGGGATAGATCACGATTATATTTATTGACTACATTCTTATATGCCCAACGACCAAGGAAGGTCGTGAGTAACATCTGCAATTTATCTTGCGACTCTTAGAGAAAGAACAGTTATGTGCTAAGATGTCGAAAAGCGGATTTCGAATTCGCGAGGTAAGAACTTTAGGATACATGGTGGATAAGAATGAGATTCATGCCAACCCTGCAATCAAGAGCTAAGGAGTTAGAGTTACAATTATGTGACGCTTCTCGACAAAGTCTCGATTGCGTGTTGATGCAACGAGACCACGTCATTGCATACGAGTCACGTTGATTAAGGGATACTGAGAAGAAACCTTGATCTAGATACAGTAATTGTGCACCGCAAATTTGACGTCATTACCAGTAAGAAAACACTGCACGACCTTTACTGATCACAAGGGTTGCAGCACACCGTTGATCGTAAGAACTTAAATATTAACGAAGATAGACTGAGCTACTAAACGATGCAGACTGTATGGACATGTTGCGTGCTTGGGTGATAAACTTTGATGAAAAGTTGGAACACTCACTTGCCCTTAGTGGAGTTTTCCTACAACAGTATTTATCACACCGCTGTTTAAATCGCTTCGTGTGAAGCTTTAGATGGAACATAATAAGTCAATCCCTGTTGTGTTAAATGGAGACCGGAGATAAACAATCTACTGGCCCGAGTTGGTTCAGGAAAAATTAGAGGCAAGATAGTTCAGATATGTGATCATATCAAGCCAGCCCGCGGAATACTGAAAGATTGCGCCAACGAGCGGCAGAAATCGTAGGAATTTGAGATAAGAAGTATGGCTTTAATGGGAGCCTCGCCTTGGGAAGGCATGGTGCGATTTAGAAAACGTGGAAGTTTGAACCCCCGGTATATTAGACCTTTCGAGATCCTGGTAGGGATCGGCACCATTGCTCACAAACTGAAACTTCCAAAAAAGATCAGTAGGGATCGCGACACATTCAATCTAGTCTTTAGAGGAGTCTGACTCAAGGAACAGTCATTGTTCCCACAAAAAAGATTCACGTCAACGACAAACTGCAATTTACTATAGAACCTGTTAAGGATGCGGACTAAAAGTCCACAAAACACAGAGAAGGCATAGTTGATTTACTTGAGTACGCTAGAATTCATATCATGACCCAGAGTTATGTGGGAACATGAAGACAAATTTTAAACCTAAGTGACCACATTTGATTCACAACTCCCATGCGATCGATGGCATTGCTTGAATTTCGGGACGAAATTCTTTTAACGGGGGGAGTCTGTGACAACTGTCACTTTTTCGTACATTTCGAACACTAATTGAACAGTAATCTGTACTTTAATAACTGTGCATGATCTAGTTTACAAGACAAATGAAAATCTGATTACTGTTATATACATACAATGGCATTTCATGTTGCAAGACTTTTATCATTACTACATGCAACACAATATAGTTCTAATAATGCACAGAACAGAAGTGGCACCATTATCAGACAAACTAAAAGCACTGACGGGAGTTCAGTACAGAGACAGGAAATGTTTCGAGAACCAGTGTGAGCCAAAAACCAAGTTCTACACTAGTATAGTGTGTTGGGAAGTAGGGACCACAAAAACTGCATTCCTAAGTGATAGTTTAAGTGTCGGGAAGTGCCTAAAACTCACCCAAAGTGCAGAATTCTGCATAATTCAGCAAAAATCCGCTTTTTAAGAAGCTAGTTTCATGTAAAAATATGACTAGATGGTCCTGAATGCTTTCCTAAGTGTCGGTAATTAAAAGTGTCACAAAAGGGTACATAAAGAACACTAAACTGTATAGTTTGACACTTTAACGAATCGGTATCTAACCGAACAACCGGACACTACCGAAAACACCAAAATTATACTTGAAACATTGTTTTAATGTTTCTGAGCTAGTTATGATCCCCGAACACCCTAACACACTATATAACACATCATATGCATGGACACTAACTAATGCACTTAACTTCCAAATTCTCTAACTTATCATTCAAACCAAACCAAGACCCCCCCCCCCCCCCATGGTGGACGGTCACCATGTGGCCCCACCTTGATCTTGTGTAATCTTCTCTTGATCTTGCTTGGATTTACCAAGATTTGTTTCGATATTGTAGTGTACTTAACAAACACAAGACCCATTGGACAAAGCTATAAGATGGATTATAAGTGGAGCATGGACCCTCATTCTCATTCATACTTAACACACCACTCCACCTCCCTTCCATTCTCTCCCTCTCGGCTGTGAATACCCACCAACACCACCACCATTATCAACTCACTTCCCTCAATTCCAAGATCATTACATGATGTTAGAAGGTGTTTAGTGAAGCTTGGTGGTCTTGGATCTTGAAGGACCTCTCCCAATTGCTTTTATCATTTGTCATCTACAACATCTTGTGTTCATCCCTAGCCATTGTGCTAGTAGTAAGGCCCTCATAACCCATTGTTACTTCATATTTTGATGGTTAAAAGATGATACACATTGTTAATCTTGATGAACACTAAAGAACTTGATCATGAATCTTTAACATAAGCTTATAAACATATGAATACTTGTTGTTTAGTGATGATTTGCTTCTTGATGATTGATGATTTATGTTCGTGATGTTAGACACCATAAGAAACTTACTAGATTGTGATTAAACACATGATCTAGTAAGTTAAGGTGATGATCTTGTGAAAGACCAAGATCACCATGCTTATTGTTTTCATGAACTTGAAAGATAAAAATGATTTTTTGTGAATGATGTAGTATGCAATATGTTACTAGACATAAACATGGATGATTTCAAAAATAGTTTTCCAAAGAAACCAAGTTAACTCACAAGATTTACATGAACATAGTTTTTAAAGAAAATAACCATGTTTCTAGTAGTGAAACAAGTGTAAGAATACATTGTTTACAAGAAAAACCCAAGAGAATGAATTTTGGAAAAATCATCTAGTAAGTTGTAAACACCTAAATCTTTCAAGAATGAGATTTTTAAAGAAGTAAACACACTTTAAAGGGTAACTAAACCTACTAAACACACTATCAAGTTACTACAAGTTTTTTTGAAAGTTCAAGTTCATGATTACTATGTAAGTAGCATTGTGTTGGCACTTGGTAAGTGTAGGATGATTGTTGATTGTTTGTGATGATTTTTGAAAAGAAATGATATGGTTTGATAGCATGGACACCTCCATTTTTAGGGGAAACTATGGCAAAATTTTCTAAAAATATTAACACTTAGAGAAATATTTTTCTAAACAAATATTTACAAATGTGTTTCAACCATGGTTTTCAATATAAACTTTGCCATAGATTTTGTTACAAAAATACAAATATTGGAGGTTGTTTTTTGTAAACAAAAATAACTAAATATATATTTGAAAGGTATATATTTAAAAGATATATGTGTGAATATTTGTATACTTTGTGTAATAGTTATATTATTTTAGGATTTAAAATAATATAACTTAACAAATACCAAGAATTTACAATCCAAAAATAATACCAAAAATCACAAGGAATAAATATATAAGTTACACACTTAATAATGTGAAATCGAATGCAAGAACGTAACTTATAAAATATTCCGGAAAATGCGGTTATAAATATATTTTTGGTAAATATTATTTTGGATACGAAAGGGATGAAAATATGATTTTTAATACAAGTATATCATATTTTCGACAAGGAGAAAATATATTATTTTTGGAAGTTCAAATATATTTTCTTCGAATATTTAGAAGATATATGATTTTTGGGAAAAATATATATTTTCTGGACAATACATTATTTATGGTACAAAATAAGTTATTATATATTTTCCAAAGTGAGACTTGAAAATATATTAATTTGGAACTACAAATACAAGAATACGAAAATACATGTATGAGATACCCCCATCCTTGGGAAGGAAATACGAAAATAAATACTTGAGAAGTATTATTACAAAAATATTGTTTAACAATTATTCAAAAATTGGATATAATTTAAAGTTAAAATAGTTATTATTTTAACAAGTAATTATAACTTTGGATAATGTTAAAGACATAAAAGAAACGTAACTCAAAACATGAATACTAAGGCAAGGCACGGCCCGCTCGTCTAATAGACCCTAGCACATTGTAGGTAGTCGTGTTTGCTGACGAGATTTGAGTTACGAGTACCGAAGACGAAAAACAGTGAGTTCATGTCCCCCCCCCCCTTTTCTCTTAACTGTTTTTGGTTTTATAACTCTCGGGGGTGGAATACATGTTACGAATGCTTAAACGGTATGTAATGCCTATGAAATGCACTATTAGATCATGTTAGCATAGACTTAATATTGAAATGCCATTAATTCTTAATTAGTGATGAAGGTTAGATCTAACGGGTACGGCCGAGCCCCACTCATGGTCCTCATGTGATCACTTGAGTGCTTCGGTGTCTCAGTCGAGGGAAATCGACATAGTCAAGGGAAATTGACATAGTCAAGGTAAATTGACATAGTCGGAGGGAAATTCGACATAGTCGAGGGAAATCGACATATTCAAGGCAAAATCGACAAGGGTATAATCCTGCTCATTTCGTGTGTTCCCTATGTCCTCACATGCCTTAATGTCCTTGTAAAACATTTACTTGGTATGTTCATACACGCTTTTCATACCTGTTTTCAAAGGAGTCTCTCAAAGGTTTACAAGTTTACTAGTGCTCACACAAAACGCATGAACTCGCACAAATTTTGTTGATGTTTTCCAAAATTACATGTATTTCAGGTGACAGGTTGGATCTTGGGCGCGGGTGGTGTTTCTAGAAGTAGACTTCAAGTTTAGATGTCATCCACTTTTGTTGGATTGTAACCTAGTCGAAGGTTGTGTTTTTAAACTTAAATAACCAGTGTTTGTAATACTCAAATTTTATGAATGGATGAACATCGTTTTGATCATGTAGTTGTTTATTATGATTGAATGTAATGATATTAAACCAGTGACACATCATACGCTTCCGCAAAAGTCAGGGTGTGACAAGTAAATCATAAAGCAGCTTAAATATCAACAAGGATATGAGAAATTAGAAATTCAAAACCATAATCATGCAGCTTCTTTGTGCATTGGCAGGAATCTGAGTGCTCTCCAAAACAGGATATCCACCCGGTGTGGATTTCAAGGTCGATTTTGCAGCTACTTCAATTAACTGAGAAATCTCTTCATAGTAACAAGATCAGAAACCTCCGGGTCCGACTGGTAAGTGGAAAGGGAGCATGTGGGAAACCTTGTACACATCATCATTGGTCGGTCCATACATGATGTCTTGCAAATGCTTTTACACCAGCAAAGGTCTTCATCTTTCTCCTTTAGAAGTAGTGTGCGGGTTGGTATGGTAGAACTGCTGCGCCACAGGAAATCCTTCTCTATACAAGTTCTTGGACGACTGTTTAATCCATGCCAAGGTATCCGCACACCCGGTTGGTTTATTCAACAAACACATTTTCTTATATCACATCGTGGAGAAATGTACACTGCGCGCTCATCTAGCAAGGCTGAACCTTCTTATGAAAAGTATAACCCTTGAATCTTTGAAAGATCTCAAACATGCGGCAGGCGCGTACACTTCATTTGAATCTATCCTCTTGACCCGATCAAAGCATTCAACAATCAAACTTTGGTATTTTTTCATTTTGTCGAAATTTTTCAAATTCTTTCATCATCATTCTTTCATTAGAAATTTTTGTCTTCTTTCCTTTTTCTCTCTACATCAAAGGCAACAATATTCTCCTATATGTAACAATGTTTCGGAGCCTTATGTCGTCGATCTTGTGCATGGACGCTCCATTATCAAAATTCCTAAGACTATCAATAGTTCCTCCTGGAACATCATGCACACTTATTCAGAGATTAGTTGGAGAGGGGGACCCAAGCCTTCACAGACTTGGGTCGTCCGTCATCATCGAGGATTGTGACTTCCTTTTCCAGATGATTCAAAATTGATGTAGCTGGATCCCCCTGAAATATTTACCGGTTTTGGTTTCCAAATATGTTTCTGTTTTTCATTTTTAACATCTGATTTAACAGACTGTGTTTGGATAACCTCTGGTTTTAAAGCCTTTTCAACTTCTTTTCTTTGTTTCTTTTTCTGTTTCTTTTCGCGTTGTTTAACAAGACGACGGTCCTTTTTTGGTGAAACAGATCTTGTATGGTAATTGTTACCACAGGGGGCATCAACTTTTGCCTTTTCTTTCGTGAGATATGGAAAGTTTCTGACAGTGTGCCCATACTCACCGCATTCAAAACATGATCTCCGCTCCACAAACCTCAGAGTATCATGACGGTGATAACTTGATGATGAACTCTGTGATCTCGAGGAACTAGGTCCTACATTACAATCATTTATGTGTTGTGTGTAGCTTTTATGATTGTTTCTTTTCAAAATATGAACTTGTTTAACAAAATCTGTGTTGGATTTGTTTCAAAAAAGTTTCAATTTTATTAGTCCCCCGAGACTTCACGAAGTTTGTCTTTTGAAACTTCTTCTTGTTCTGAGCTCTTGTGCCCTTTCTCTTTCCTTGATTAACGTGATTTTGCTTTTGTCGATTTGGAAGTTTTTGATTTCCATATTGTTTCCGAACTTCGGTTTTTGGGAAAGGAACACACTGAGTTACTTCAACTCTTGGGCTTGACTTTCCCAAAAACGTACTTGTTGAATCCTCAAACACTTTATCAATCAAGGATTGTTTAACATTTTTAATGGGAAAATCTTGGTTTGAGTAAAATTTGTTGGAACCAATCAACGTATAAAGCAAGCCCGTGCTTTCACAGGTTTCAACATGAGCTTCAGCAATCTCGACAGGAGCAGTCACACACGGTTTTGTCAGAGGATCCTAAAGAATGTGATTCTCGAGAGGTATGTCCTCTTCTTTGATCATCGCATCAGACTGTGCTGAGTTAGTATCCTCGGATTCCTCATCTGAAGAATCAACATCTTCAACAATGACTGGAGGATCCTGATTTTGTTCAGCCATTGACACTTTCGCATGTGCTGGTTGATTCGAATATGAGGGCCCTTCCTTTTTGAAACCGAGCCCAGCTGTAAATTCCTCAAGGTCTAATGGAACTGATGGCTCAAAGTGAGGCTTATTTTCCTCATCAGGCATTGTGGTATAATCGTGTCTAACAGGTGGAGGGCACTTCTTATATCCAATGCACGTGACATCTTCTTTCTTTTTCTGTATGTCAATGATGTGATCCAGCACATACCTCGAGTTTGAATAACTATCTAACTTAAGCTGGATCGCCTCACTTTCACACTTAACACATGCCAATTCTTTTTGTGTTTACTCGAGCCTATTGATATACTTACTACAATTTGTTTTCTTGAAACTGTTTTCTTTAGCTCGGAATTATCTTCTTTTAATGTATCAATTACCTTCTTAAAATCCTTTTTATGAATTTTATGAAACATATTGGCCTCTTTGCATTTTGAAAGATCTACGATCAAATATCGATTGTGGATAAATATCACATCATATTTTCATTGCAAATCGTCATATTTGCTTTGCAAATCAGACAATTTAGCACTTAATTCAACACAACTATCACACCTATCAGAACTATCACATTTACCAGATTTGGGTTCATTGACACATACCTGACTGGACGAACCGCCAACATTAGCCATAAAGGCTGAATGATGAGAAGAAGAAGATTAACAGGCTTGATACACCAAAATTGATATTATGTCAATCCTTGCTTTAGCTTCTCCCAAAAACTTCTCAACATCTGCATCAATGGTCTCATGTGATACTTCATCCATACTTTTTCACCTGAAGTTGAGGTTTCCTCATCTGAGCTTCCACTATAACCAGAACTGTCTTCATCTTCTGAAGATTCTCCACCACAAGCTTGTTTTAGATCCTTGACAACCTCAGCAAAACAAGTTGTTCCACCCTGATCACCACTACCCAGTTGAATCGACCTGTCATAACCTTCATCAACTTGTACCACAAGAGCTCGGTTGTTGTTTGATGATCCTGCTTGATGAGAATTGTTTGCAGGCATCAAGGAACACCCATTATTCCTGGTCTGATTCTGATTCGGTTGATTACCTTGATTTCTGAACGGATTCTGGTTCCCATGCTGAGTTGGCTTCGTGCATTCTTGTTTGAAATGACCTCGTTCACCACAGTTGAAACACTTGACTACTTGCTTATCAAACCCATACTTGGTGTCCTTCCTGCTTTCCATGCTAGTTCTACCAGTTCTTTCCATTAAGTCTTTTGCTTGCCTCACTGCACAAGCAAATTCCCACTTGACATCCATCAAATCCATTTCATCCTTATCTATTTGCTGATAATCTTCCTGGGGGTCAAATTGATGTTTCCAATTTGCCCTGCTACTAACCCACAGTATGCGCTCACCAAAGTGTTTAACAACCCCATATGTTCCTTTGCCACCTCAACACTCACTTTTGAGAAACTTGAAGTGTCTAGCCGAACTGTGTTTGGATTAGTTGACTGACCAGCATTGACTGTTGATGAAGTGTTTCCATAACAAGCTTGTTGTTGACCTTTGTAGTTTGGATCAAGAAATGATGGTACTCCAGTAGACCGATAGGTTTGCTCTAAGGCAACTGGTTGTGGTGTTCCATACATATCGATGCTTGAGATAATAGCTGTTTGTAGTTGAGCATGTTGAGCAGGTCTCGCAACAGTGCTAGTACCTCCACAATTTCCTTAATACATTTCAGGATTTTGTGGCACCGGAACTCTTTTTGCCTTCCTGATTTCTTCTTAATTTTTGTTCTCCAAATGCTGAATGAAATCCTGGATGTTGGTCATAGCCAAAGTGCCATTATACTTCAGAATTTCCAAGAATCCATTCCATTGAACTGGCAACGCATCGGCAAACTTTGTGATAACCTCTTCTGGAGTTACAACTACCCCATAATTACCCAACTCAGTTAACAAGTGATCAAATTGACTTATCAAATCTCCCAGTGTAAGGACTCTCAAAATTATCCTAAAAATACCCGTAAGTATAAACCCGGACCCCTGAAACCCTAATCCATATTAAAAATAAAAAAAAATCAGAATTCTAGTCCTCTCGCTGGCCGCGTAAACCTTAAGGGAAGTTTACGCGGGCCGCGTCAAATTGAAATTCAACTGGATAAGTATCCGGGCCACGTATAACCCACCTGCCAAACCTAACCCATGACCCATCAAGCCTACTCGTAGACTAGGCGGCCACGCGGGACGCGTAAAGGTAAGCCGAAGGCTTACGCGGGCTGTGTGAGGCCCTAATTTTAGCTATAAAAAGCTTGTTGCATGCACAGTCTGTTGGTGTCGAAACAAACTCTCAAAAACGAATTACTACTGTCCTAAGGTCGAAATTACTTTCAATATTAGCGAGGTGTTGCTCCGATACCGGGTATTAACTCGGTCGCTGCTACGATTCAAAGTCCGATCGATTAAAACTATCCAATGGATGTTTAAGTGCTGCCCACATTAGGGTTTATGCTTTGTCATTCGTCGTTAATTCGATGGATGTTTAAGTATCGCACTTTGTCATTCGTTGTGAAGGTTTAATCTCGTGAGTTATCGTAAATGTTGTATTAGTTACTAACCGAGTTCGTGTGCATGTTATTAAATTTAGGTTAAAAGGCTAATCAGTAGGCTAAGCTCTGCTCATATAAATCTGCAATGTGAGTCATTCTCTTTTTATCAAATTTGATTTCAAAAGCATGTTTATTTTCAAGGTTATAATTACAGGGATTAAGTCTTTGTAATCACCAAATTACAGCCGGTATGTGGGGTTTTCTATACATTACTTGATAACCGTCACCATTGGACAACGGGGTAGCCAAGGGGTGATATGACCATAGTCACAGACACCATTGGACTCTGAGGTTACCGATGGATGTTCGAGTGACAAATAATGTGGGTAGTTGGTTGATATATGGAAACATTGTAATCGCTCTTAATACTGTAAATTATAACAAATGAGTCGTTTTAGTAAAAAGAATGATTCACCAGTATTTCCCGCTGATAAAACCTTTTTCAAACATGTTTCAGGTGATCTGTTGTGATCCAGGAAAAGTGCCGCGAAGCACTACAAGCTTAAGGAAGTGGCTCATTATAAAATAAAGAAACATGTTTTGAAAAATAAAAGATTTCTTAGTGAAATCATATGATTGTAAATTACCGGGGTTTTATCCCGAGTGGTTAAATAAAATAATCGGGAAATTGCAGTTTTAAAAAGATCCTGGTAAAATCTTCCGCTGTTAAATAAATACCATGGGATTTTCTGTCCCGCGGCTCCTGAAACGGGTCAAACCGGGTCAGGGGTCGTGACAGAAAAAGGTGGTATCAGAGCCACTGTTTTAAGCCAATTAAGTATTTAGAAAATACTTATTTTTTACTGATTGCCATTTTGTGATTATGTGTTTTATTATTTGAATATTTGTGTACAGCATGGGTAAGCAAAAGCTTTCAAACATCTATCTTAAGTTAGATAGGTCATCAAACGAGAAGGGAAGTTCATCCCAAACAAATTACTCAAAACATTATGCAAATCCTGACGAAGGAATATTTGACCGAAAGGCACAATATGAGGAACCACTTTCTCCTAATAAAAGAAGTTTGATTATTAGGAAAAGTCAGGAGAAAAGAAAGAAAGCACAATCAAAAGAAAAGAGAGTTAATCAGAAAACCCAAGAACTAGGCAGTAACCCACCATGGGAAGACAAGTTAGATGAAAAATGGGCAGATCTTTATATGCTAGCCACTGTAGCAGTAAATGCAAATCTTTAAATACACCTGATTCAAGTTTTAGCACCTTATCACCTACAATCCAGAAACCTGATATAGTAAATAAATAAATTTACAGTAAACCCTGTTGTGTTTTAATTTTCAGTTGTCTTTATAATAAATTAGTCACATGGTATACAATAATATTTAAAGGTTATTTATGAAATTTTTGTTATAAAATTTTAACTTAGCATTTTGTGTATTTTGCATATATGCTAAACAGCATGAATGACTTGTCTGAAGCCCTTCAGAATTTAAATCTCTATCTGGTGAAAATAGAGGTTTCCAGATATTTTAATAGGTATATACCTGATATAGAAGAACCTATGGAATTCAACGCTCCACCTTCGGAGAAAACCAAGCCTAAGAAAAGGAGAAGATTTGTGGGATGGAGGCGTGTGCGCAGGAGGAAACCCGCGACTAGGAAGATTCCTAAAATTGAAAATCCCTTAGACAAAGGAAAGGGGATTGAAGTTGGGGAAGGTTCTAGGCAGATGGAAATGCAGTTTGGGGAATATTCTAGGCAAATGGAAATGGAGTTTGGGGAAGGTTCTAGGCAAACCAAGATAGAAATTGGGGAAAGCTCTAGACAAATTAAGGAGTTACCATTTCAGGAGGAATTGGATCGTGCATTAGCGAGCTGTGATGTCGCCAGGCCTATCAATAATAATCTTTACCCTTATCCTGCTGAAACTCAATTACCAATGAACTTGGAACCAGCAATTCCAGAACCTATAATCCACACCCAACCTCTAGAAATGGATGAGTGGTGGACCAATGATTGGCAGTTCCAAAACCTTCTCAACAGTCCTTATTCCTTTCTCCCTCAGTTCGACCTGGAACCTATACCAAACCCACCAATGAGCAATGAAAATTTAGCTGAACTCCGCCACTTTGGCGAGGAGCTGGTGGATGCAGGAAATAGGATCAGGGAAGTAGGAGAACAGATCTCCTGGAAATACGACGAGGGGGAACGTCGTTACTGAAATACTAACTAACAAAGGATAGTGGGTTTGTGAAACTATGGTTGTATAATAAATAGAAAAATATAATCTTGTAAAATAACTACAAATAAAACTTTGTAAGATAAATAGTGTGTATTGATGCATATTATAAAATATAAAAATGGGAATCGAGAAATCGATAATTTTGGCTATATATGTGTTGTGAAATTTGTATGATTGTTTTGTGTACAATTGTTATTTATTCAATCTTAATAAATTATATATATTAATTATCAGAAGGAAAACGCTAATAATGAACCAGTTAATGAGGTTAATCAATCTGAGCAACATCCGGAGGATCAATTTATGACTAGGCAGGATATAGAAAATATTGTTGCTCAAGGAATACCCAATGCTATTCCAGCAATACTTGCTGCTGCCCAGAAACCTGCTGAACCTCAACAACTTATTCCTAGCAAACGTATTTCTGAAGATAACTTCAGTAGTAGCGTAAACGGAGGCGGTAATCATACCAATCACGAAAATGATTCACGACAGGCTCCGCTCCCTAAGATTATGGAAGCTGCAATGCCTGGTTGCACTTACAAAGAATTTCTTGCTTGTAAACCCGCTGAATTTGCAGGAAATGAAGGAGGAACTGCGGCACTGCGTTGGTTAGAGAAAACCGAGGCAGTAATTACAATAAGTAAATGTGACAAGGACGACAAGGTCATGTATGCGTCAAATCTGTTCAAAGAAGGGGCGCTAGAATGGTGGAATACAGTACTTCAAGCCAAAGGAAGAAATAGAGCCTATGCCATGAACTGGGAAGAATTTAAGAGTCTTGTAGAAAGAAAATTATGTCCCGAATATAAAAAAGATCAAATGGCGAATAAGTTCCTAAATCATCGAATGATGGGGGTAGATTGTCGTGGGTATACTTCGACATTCTTTGAATATGCTAGAGTGGTACTAACACTGGCTTCGCCAGAACCGTTACTCATTTCTCGCTATATTTGGGGATTGATTAGCGAAATCCGTAATATCGTTAAAGCTGCGAGACCTCACACTATTGACGATGCGGTAGAATTAGCTAACACCCTAACTGACGAGCTAGTACGCACAAGAGATGAAAATAGGAAAAAGGAACTGGTAATAATAGCAGCTTCAAGAGAAGAGGAACAGGGCAATCTTCAACTCCGCCGTTCTGCAGGAATTGCAGAGAGAAACATTATGGAAGATGTAATGTGACCTGCAATTTTTGCAAAGCCATAGGACATCGTGAAGAAGACTGCAGAAAGAAAACAAGAATTTCCTTTAACTGTGGCGAAGCAGGACATTTCAAAACAGAATGTCCTAAATTGGTCAAACCAGCAGACAACAAAGCCAAGACGGCCGACGGAGCTACTAAAAAGAATGTCAGAGCATTCCAGCTGACCACTCAAGAAGCAGAACTCATTCCAGATGTTGGTACATGATGTCTAAAGTCTACGTCATAAGTCTAGGGTCTAAATATGTCAAGTATGTAAAGTATAGGAGTCTGAATGTTAGTTTAAGTTAGTATTGTTAAGGTTTCGCTTCAGGGTCATAATGTAAGCCTCAAGCGAAATCAACTGATAAGATTTCGCTTGAGACAGTTTGAAGCGAAATCTAGTTGCCTATAAATAGGCATGTTGTGTTCTCAGTTGGTACGCTTCAAAAAAGTTGTAACGAAGTGCTGCCGGTTTTTCAAGTCAATATATAATCGAGAACAAGTGTTTAAAGTGAATCTATTCTGATTTCTACTCCTTTCTAACTGATTCTAATCTGTTTAGATGTTTCCGCCATCTGAATAGTGTAAACACACTCAGACTGACTCATTCGGTCGACAAATACGATCCTACAATTGGTATCAGAGCCAAGTATGAGTGTGTTCACTTGAATCAGTAGGTTTTTATTCACAAAAACTGATTTCTGGACGAAAACACGGACAAAATGGACTAAATTTTTCACAGTGTGTGTAAAAGTGTATTTTAACAAAGCCTTGAGAATCTCAGATTAAAACTCGGACTAAAACTAACAAAAATGACTTGAAAACCAGGTTTCGCTTGAGCGAGTAGTTTGTTTGTTGGTTTTCTGAAGCGAAACCATAGATTTCGCTTGAGACATTTTGACTGCTTGAAGCGAAATTGTAGATTTCGCTTGAAAATTCTGTTTTTGGATAAAAAGTTGGGTTGAAGCGAAACCATTGATTTCTCTTGAGTTTTTGTTGGTTGAAGCGAAATCATATTTTGTTTGTTTTTCTAAGATTTCGCTTGAAGGTTTTTGTTTGATTTCGCTTGAAGATTACTGATAGTCCATAGTGTTCGTGAACTTGTTCGATAGTCTGATTTTGTGAAAAGTGTGTGTGTGAAAATTTTAAAAAATACTCGGTAAATTTCTAAAAATGGAAAACCAAGAGTTTTATAACTTCTTCTCGGGAAGTGGTATGGTAGCAGGACAAACCTCGGGTAGTGTTTTACAAAACGTCAACATGGAGAACGAATTGGGAACAATGCAAAAGCCTCCTAAACTCATGAACATTGACGAATATTCGAGTTGGGCAGGAAGATTTAAAACGTGGGTTCAAGCTAATCATTTTGAGAGCTGGTTAAAGATTGTGGATAAATATGAATATCCTGTTAATGCTATGGGTCATCCAAAAGGGATTGCAGTTTTGAATCAAACGGAACAAGCTGACTTTAAGGCTGAAAAGAAAATGATGAGCATTCTTCAACAAGCAATTAAAGAAGACATCTTTGTACTATTACATCACGAAGACAATTCAAAATCCATTTGGGATAAATTGTTGTTAAAGTTTGAAGGAAGTGGAGAAATGATGAAAAGCAAAAAGGCATTGATAAACAAGCAGTTTGACATTTTCACAGGAATGAAAGGAGAGACCACAAAGCAATTGATTGAACGATACTGTCATTTGGTTTTGGAGATGGGTAGATTGAAAATAACCAAGACAAATGAAGAGTGGATCGACAAATTAGCAGACGCGTTACCTTATGATGAATGGGGAACGTACCTGATGGTGTTGAAGAGCAATACAAATCTTGCTAGCATAAGTTTGAGTGATTTCATTGAGAAAATTGAGGCACATGAATTGGAACTATCAAAAATCAAACAAATGAATTCAGCAAATGTGCAGCAAGACATATCTTTGTATTACAAAGGAAGTATTCCTGTTGCAACAAATCAAAGTCCAAAGATACAGACGGGTTTTAGTGCTGATGTAAATTTGGGTGGTTCAACAAACACTCCACAATCAAACAAGTCTTCACCATTTGTGAACTATGATCCAAATTTCAAAGTTCAAGAACAGTCTTCACCTCAAAGCTCTACAAGTTCAAATAATCAGGCTTATGTTTCTGGGGTGCAGTGCAATATCGCGGTGAATATTAAGAATGGAAATGAAATTACTGAAACTGCCGCGAGACAACACATTGCTGTACTTGCTTACGTTCTAGAGGCCTATGAAGGCTTAGTGGCGGGTAGGATTGGTAATCCTGATATGACCAAAGAGGATTATGACCAGATTGACCCGGAGGAACTTGAACTGATTGATATAAAATGGGGCATGGCAAGTTTGGTTAGAAGAGCACAACGGTTTATGGAGATTACAGGCCGAAACAGTTTATCAGGCCCTGATCAGAAGTTAGGATTCGACAAATCGAAAGTTACGTGCTTCAAGTGTAAAGAACGTGGTCATTTTAAAAGAGAATGTCCGAATCGTGAAGTAAACAATCATCAAAACCCGTTCACCAACGACTACTACAAGCAAGCAATCTATCATCGATCAAATCAATAGCCTATTGTTCAAAGACCACAAATTGAGAATAAACCAGAAAAGGCAATGATTGTAAATCAAGATGATGAGAAGGTAGCTGCAGGATTCAGCTGGGATAAATATATTCCTAGTAATGATGAACAAGCAATGATGGCTGAAGTTGTTGAAATTTTTGAAACAGTATCTGAACCAAAAACAGTTACTGAAGATGTTTCTGTAGTTGTTGAAGAAATTCCTGATGAAAAAGCAGACAATTTTGAAGAAATGGCTGCTGAAATTCATCAATCTCAATCTGAGCAGGAGGTATTAACTAGCTCTTTGAAATCTATCATGCCTCCTAAAATTTTTGAATCTTTTGCAGGTTTCTTTGAAGAACCGACGACTGGATTGTGTCCAAGATATGAGGAGAAGAAAGAATTTGTTGAAGAAATGATAGACGTGACAAAGGAAATGACCGTAGACACTTTGAAAGAAATTGCTAACAAAGCTCTCATGGCAAAACTGAGAGAGGTAGACTCAGAATCTGAGGAGTCTAAGTCTGTCAGTAATGAGTCTGTCAAACGAGAGGAATCTGGAGTTCAGGGAAACGAATCAGTCAAATTGTCTGAGTCAGAGTCTGAAAATGTCGGTAAACAAGATGTGATAAATGTTTGTCATGAACAGGTTGTTGAAGAAGTTGTTTCAATTCCTGAAACACCATGCCAGAAGTGTTTACAACCTTGCATGGAGTGTCTTGAGAAAGACACTAAGTATCAGGAAATGAAACATCATGTTGACATACTAAAATTTGATCTGAACGAAGTAAAAGAAGCATATGACAAATTGGCTAATTCTATCAAAATGATTCAAAATGAAAGTCTTGAAAATGACAAAGCCACGAAATTGCTAAAATCAACAGTTTTAGAAAAACAAATGGAAATCAATTTTCATTTGGACAACATTGCTTCATTAAAAAGAGAATTGGAGTTAACAAAAATTGAAAATGATAGAATTGATAAGAAGTTGATGAGTTATATAGCATCTTCATATGTGATTGAACAGATTGTTCCAAAACAACCTGATGAAACACCAATTTTTAACAGTGTTCCACCCCCAATGTGGAATCATTATACTCAAAAGTATCCAGATGGGGTGGAAGCTGCATTGAACCTCAAACTGAGGACATTTGAGGATGAGTTGCCAGAAAGCATAGATGTTACATTCTCTGCATCTGACACCGACAGCGAGTCACAGGTCCTCAAGACTGTTGTTGATCAGGTGTTAGATTAAGAGAATGATAACTCTGATGTTGAAGTTATGAAATCTCATTCTGAGAAGGCTGTTACAGATTCTGAAGATGAAAGTAATTTCTTAGAACGGTTTATACCAAAATCGGAAAAGAGTGCGAATGATGATTCGATTATGGTAGTATATACTATGATTGGAACAGACAAACTTTATTCCGATTACGAGTATCCTCTTCAGAACGTTAAGATTGAAAATGTTGAAAAGGTTTTCAAATTGGTTGAAATTGACATTGATATGATAAACAACAAAGATTTCTTTTTGAAATCTAAAAAATCATTTGTTACAACATGTGTCAACAACTTTGGTAAAAAGGAATGGGAAGGTAATGGTTACAAGAAAAATGGTAACAACTTTAAAAACAAAGGAATTGGTTTTGAGAAAAAATTGGCTAAGAAGGTTGTCAAGCCAAAAGATAAAATGAATGATGTTTTTGTTGCTGGTCCAAGTGTTGATGAAGAAAAGGAATATATTTTTAGTCAAAAAGCAATTGACGATTTCAATACAGCGAAGAAACTGAAAAAAGAGTCATTCAAATCAACTTTTGTCGAATACGACAAAAGAGTTTGCTATCGCTGCAATGAAATTGGACACATGGCAAAACAATGCAAGAAAGTTTTCGAAAAACCTGTCATTAAACCATTTGTTAAAAAATTTCAACCTAAGTCACCAGTTAACACAAAGGGCAAAAAGCCGATGGTTTCACCAATTCGAATTTTGAAAAGGGGTGAATCATTGAAGTCGGAAGATAAGCTGAAATCAACGTTTGAGATTGGCGAATCTTCAAAGTCACAAATGACTTCAAAGATTTATCCAAAAACGAAAACTTTTGAAAATCAATTTTGGGTGGTAAAATCAAAACCATCGGTCGAGGAGAAAAAGAAGGAAAACATTTTGAAAAATGAAACAAAAGTTGTTGAAACCAAATCACAATCAGTTGAGGTAAAGAAAATGGAGAACGAGTTAAAGTTTGATTCAAAAGCTTTTAATCCTATTGTTCAAAATATTTTTGGAAAAATGGTTGACAGAAAAGTAAAAGGAGTAAAGGAATTTTATGCATCAAAAGTGGATGCTAATGATAAACAAGAATTTGAATCTGAACTTGATAAGTTTCTTGCAGAGTTTCCTCCTATCAAAGAAAATGTGTTAAAATCAAAAGTGGAAACTGTGATTCCAAATATCACATTTGAATTTCCTAAGATTGATGAAAAGTGTGATGTAGTGTTTGGAAGGGTTTCAGAAGTCAAAAAGTCATGGAGTTCATTGTTTGAATGAAGTTGATATGATATGTGCAGGGGCTGCCCAAGTCAATTCTATCAAAATGGATCATGGATAGTGGTGCGTCAAGGCACATGACTGGGACGCTTGCTTTGCTCTATGATGTAAAATCCATCAATGGAGGTCATGTAGGGTTTGCTGGGAGTCAAGGTGGAAGAATTGTTGGTCAAGGAACGTTGACAAATGGTGTGATATCCTTTGACAAAGTAAACTACATAGTGGAGTTGACTAACAATCTACTCAGTATTTCACAAATTTGTGATAAAGATTTTAGTGTACATTTTACAAAAACTGAATGTGTGGTTTTGAAACCTGGGTTTAAAATCCCTGATGAGATGGTGTTGTTGCGTGCTCCACGAGAGTATGATCTTTATTATCTTGATATGAGTACAGCAACGACAACGTCCCATCAGAAACAGTGTTTTGTGTCTAAAAACAAAGCGACAGAAAAAGATTCAATCATGTGGCATCGTAAGATGGGCCACATTCATGTTCGCAAAATGAATTTTTTGGTTCATAATGATTTAGTTGAAGGTGTGAACTTTAAAAATTTTCATTTAAATGATGATTGTATTGCATGTAAGAAAGGTAAGCAGGTTCAGAAGTCACATCCTTTGAAGGTCATGAATTCGGTCAGGTTACCTCTTGAGAGATTGCACATGGATCTCTTCGGGCCTGTCAATGTTAAAAGCATCAGCCGGGATTTGTATTGCTTGGTGGTTACAGATGATTTTTCAAGATTTTCCTGGGTTGTGTGCTTAGAGCGGAAAGATCAGACATTTGAATCTTTGATGATACTTTTCAAGAAGATGGAAACTGTATACAAATTGCCTATCCGAAGAATTAGAAGTGACAATGGAACTGAATTTAAAAACAACAGAATGTACGAGTTTTGCAATGAAAAGGGAATTCTTCATGAATTCAGTGCGCCGTATACGCCACAGCAAAACGGCGTAGCTGAAAGAAAGAATAGAACCCTAATCGAGACAGCGCGTACAATGTTAGCAGATTCCAAGTTACCTATTTTCTTCTGGAGTGAAGCCGTATCTGCAGCGTGCTATACACTGAACAGAGTTCTTACTATCAAAAAGTATGGAAAGACATGTTTTGAGTTGCTGCATCGTTTTAAGCCGAATCTTGAGTTCTTGGAACCTTTCGGATCACCGTGTACGTTCATTGATGAAGATGGAAAGTTTGGGGCAAAATCAAATGAAGGTTTCTTTGTTGGTTACGCCAGCCCACTAAAAAGGGTGTTTGTACCATGTCTGAGCAAGGTGATTCAGGTGCTTCATGTGGATTGCCAGAAGCATACTCCGTCGCCTCAACTTCCCGGACAAAGATTCCTATTTGACTATGATAAACTCTGGGAATCGTTTCATATGCCGTCCGAGCCGAGTGAGGAGGAAGTTGCTCTCATGTATCTGTATCAACAAAGTCAATTGTCAGAGCCAGAATCTAGACCGCTAGATGTTCCTACACCCACCGTGGGTACTCATAATGATGAAGCCGGACCAAGTGGAACCGTTCATATACCACCAGAGGAACCAGAGGAACCAGCTCCGTCATTTGACGTTTCTGATGATTCAGAGGAGGAACTCGCTCCTACCTTTGATGAGGAACCAAATGAGACAACAGAAGAGACTGTTGACCAAATTGTTGATCTTGACATTTCAAATCTGGAATCGGAAGTTGTAGTGCCTGACAGTGCAATGCCACGAACGTTATCCTATCATCCCTCAGAACAGATCATTGGCGACTTGCAAAGTGGTGTCAAAACTCGACATCAAATAGATCAAGCTCTTACATGTTTCTATTCCTCTATTGCTGATATGCAAAAAGAAGTCTCATTGAAATGTTTTATTTCGCAGATAGAGCCCAAGACTTACAGGGAAGCATTGACCGAGGAGAGTTGGGTTAATGCAATGCAGGAGGAGTTGCAACAATTCGAGAAACTGGGAGTCTGGAGACTTGTAGATTTGCCCGAAAATCAGAAATTAATCAAGACAAAGTGGGTTTTCAAATGTAAAAGAGATGATAGAGGAGTCGTGGTGAGAAACAAAGCAAGACTGGTTGTTCAAGGATTCAGTCAACAAGAAGGAATTGATTACGATGAAGTCTACGCACCAGTTGCAAGGCTAGAGGCAATTAGGATTTTTCTGGCCTTTGCATCATGGAAGAACTTTAAAGTATATCAACTTGACGTAAAATCTGCTTTTCTCTATGGAACTATCAAAGAGGAAGTGTATGTGGGGCAACCGCCAGGTTTTACAGACCCACAGCACAAAAACAAGGTGTTTCTACTGGACAAGGCGTTATACGGACTTCACCAGGCCCCGAGAGCCTGGTATGAAACACTCTCGACATACTTGTTGGACAACGGGTTCACAAGAGGTACAGTAGATAGCACTTTGTTTATTAAAGAAAAAGAAAACCATTTGTTAATTGTGCAGATTTACGTGGACGATATCATTTTTAGATCTACAAACGACGATATGTGCAAAGAGTTTGAGCTAGTGATGAAGAAAAAGTTTGAGATGAGCTCAATGGGCGAAATGAAGTTTTTCCTCGGGTTGCAGGTAGAACAAATGCCCGACGGAATCTTCATTCATCAGTCAAAGTATGTGAAGGATGTGCTAGACAAGTTTGATATGGCTGATTGCAGTCCAGCATCCACTCCCCTTGCACAAAATCATGGGATTTGTCCAGATGAGAATGGAGTGAAGATGGATGAAACATTGTACCGATCAATCATTGGTTCCTTGATGTATCTCACAGCCTCCCGTCCGGACATTATGTATCCGACATGCTTATGTGCCAGATATCAGTCGAATCCGAAGCAGTCACATCTGACAATCGTGAAACGAATACTACGGTATTTGAAAGGCTGTCCAAACACTGGTTTGTGGTATCCTAGATTAGGTGACTTTACTTTATCTGGTTTCGCTGATTCAGATTTCGGAAGCTGCAAACAGAACGCAAAGTCCACCACTGCTGGGTGTCAGTTCTTAGGGACTCGACTTGTTACCTGGCAGTGTAAGAAACAAACCACTGTAGCGCTTTCTACTTGTGAAGCTGAATACGTTTCAACTTCCAGCTGTTGTTCGCAGATCCTTTGGATCCAACAGCAAATGCGTGACTTTGGTTTGCAATTCTTAGATACTCCAATTTTCGTGGACAATGAAGCAGCCATTAATATTACTAAAAATCCAGTTCACCATTCAAAAACAAAACACATTGAAATCCGTCACCATTTTATTCGTGATTGTAACGAGAAAAAATTAATACGGATTGAATATGTGCACACCAATGAACAGAAAGCGGATTTCTATACCAAACCATTTGATAAAAAGAGGTTTTATTATCTTTTAAAATTGAATGGAATGAAAAATCTGCAATCTGGGAGGGTTGTTGAATGTGATGCCGAATTGGACGGCGATCTGACGTGAACCTTTGTCAAGTTGTTAATTTTCTTTGTACAGTGTATTTTTTTCTGCTTTTCGATAAAAACAAAAACACAAAAATATGTTTTTCTTTTTAGGGGGAGAAAGTTTACAGAAAAATACAAAAACATGATAAAATCTATAAAAACCAAAAACATTTGAAAAAGAAAAAATGAGTTTGTGTATAAAAGGGAAATGATAGTACATCAGCTAGACAGGTGCAGTACGCTAAAGAAATGGAATGTATAAAATGTAATTAAGCAGTCTCACTAAAGATGTGCCGATAGGTTTTCATAAAATCAGTAGATTAGTTTGGAATATAAACATAAAATTTACTTGCATTTTACGTGGGGAACACCTCCAGGATATATAGGTAACCCCTGAAATCCTGTTTGAAGGGTCCCATATTCTGAGATACTAGGTCTTTATGCTTAGTGATATCTGGGGTATTATCCCGGGACTTCTGCTGAAAGGAATTTCTGACCTAGTCCTCGGAGAATACTTTATGCTGCTTTGAAATATAAGCCTCCCCTCAGCATAAAAAATGATAATACATTGCAAAATTGTTAATCATGTGCTGTTGTAAAGAAGATCCCCAAAAGGGACCCACCAAAAGTCGAAGCCGTCATCTCTCTGCGTATCGAAAGATCGACCTGAGCTCTCACGGCCCTCGTACTATAATTTATTCCCTGACAGATATCATCTAGGTATACTCACCTGTAAGATTGAATACTGGGGTCTGGATACGGGAGTATATACTGAGGTGGGACACATGTAGATGTTTAAGTCCTAAAACACTAATTCTGTATCCCGAGCAGATTGAAAGTTTTGTGAAAATTTAAGAGGATCAGTATATCGGCAATCTACGTGAATTGTTTAATGCTTAAAATGAAATAACAGCTTAACGGTACTTGTATTTCGTCGGCAGCTGATATGATCCCTTAACACGCTCACAAAAAGATTGTGTGTACATAGTTTCAGCTTATTCAGTTTTAAAAATTCAAAAAGATTTTAGTTTCTCATTTTATTTTCAACAACTGACATTGGGAATCGAAAGTTCAAAGTCTTGTGCAGATCATGTCTGAGATTGATGAGGATTGGGTAAGCTTGTGATGCAGTAAAATGATTGGTACAAGTGTTTTGTTGATTAAAAAGAGTTTGAAAGATCAAAATGATTCAAAAGTTCATTAATTTGAACTTAAATTTTTCAAGAAATCCGGTATTTTCATAGCTTGGTCAACCAAGGTCATTGAGTTGGACTTGGCCGACTAGTCAGTTGACCAAGATCATTAACTTGGATTTGGTTAACTGGGTGTGACATTAAAATCTGAAAAAATTAAAAAGTTAAATCATTTTTCAAAAGGATTTCGCTTCAAGAAATTAATTTGTGCTAAAATCTGTTTCAAGCGATACCTTCAGGTTAATGTTTTCGCTTCAAGAGGTTTTTAATTAAACTTCAAGCGAAATCTTCAGGGTTATAAAAGGGTAAGCGGGGTCGCTTCTGTCATTATTTTTTTATTTCGCTTCAAGGTTTGTCAGAGTAACCTCAAGCGAACTCATCTGAATCTTCGTTTTTCTACCGTTACTCTGCCCAAATTCACTCAAATCTTGTGTTTTTAGTTGGCATACACAACTACTAACATGGTGAATGTAAGTGATGGTGTTGATTTGTATTGTTTTTGTTGTGTCGGCATCTGTTAGGGTTTGAACACATAGATTTAGGGTTTTTAAATGGATAAAATCAAATAAAAACATATATATGTAGTCGGAATCATGTATAGATTGTTGTGTGTTATTTGATTGATTCAGATCTGTGTGTTTGAGAGTTTGACGGATGAACAGAATTTCAATCGTAGATCTAGAACGAATGGATGGGTTAAAATATATAAAATTCATATCATGTTGCTCGGAATTGATAGTAGAACAGAACTGTGTCATCAATTTGATCATATGTTGTAAAAATTTTTGAGGGTTTTGAATAGTGTCGCTTCAGGACAGTGTCGCTTCAGGGTTTGAACAGTGTCGCTTCAAGAGTTTTATTAGTGTCGCTTCAAGGAATTTGTTCAAATATTATTTTCGCTTGAACTGATCTTATTTGCTTAGATGATTTTCAAGTGTAATGAAGTATTTCACTTGAAATGATAAGTAAATATGAAATTTTATAAAAATTATCTAATATGTTTGAATTTTTTTGTGATATTTGATATGCAGCCATCAAATGTTCTGTTTAAGGCTCTTCACAACTCTTGTTGTGATCTTGATGTGACAAGGAGTTCAAAACTGTCGGAGTTCTCTAGCATTCTGGAATTCATGAGAAGATTACCAATACAAAAGGCGTTAACAGATAGAAGATTGGTGTATGAGTCTCACATCAGACGTTTTTGGAAGCATGCTGTATATGATGATGAAAACAAAGTAATTACTTCACTCGTCAAGGTGGATAATGAAAAGAAACAAATCCTGATAACAGAGGAAAATGTTCGTGAGATTCTAGATTTTCCTGATTCTGAAGATTCACCAACAGCATTTCCTGAAAAGATGGTGAAAGGATGTTTGCTTAGAATGGGATACATTGGAGATGTGAATGCTGCTAATGTTTTGAAATCAAAGTTTACAAAGCCGTTCAAATTCTTTATTCATTCAGTGTTGATTGCTCTAAGTCATCAAAAGGGTAGTTACGATGCTATGCGGGATTATCAAATGAACATGGTAGTTGCTCTTGTTTTAAACAAGAAGTACAATTTTTCTCATATTATATTTCATTACCTGATGGAAGAAGTAACATCAAAAAGGAAAAGCTGGATATACCCAAGGTTCATTCAAATGATGATTGATCATGCTTATCCAGGAATTGTTCGAGATATGGAGAATGACTTGTTGGTTCTGGCTCATATGAACAATGATTCTATTGTTCAATTAGCAAGATATCATACAAACCATCCTGAACCAGAGAAGGAAGTTGAATTGTTTGGCTTCATAAGCAATCCAGATTATCAAGATCCTGATCCAGTAAATCGTGAACACTGGAGGAATGAAGATGAAAGAACTGAAGCTGGTTATGCTGATGAGTTGAAGAAGTTGGAAAAGTTTAAACCATCAAGAAGTGTATGGTTTGTGAAAAAGCAAACGAAGAGGAGTAAGAAAACAACTCCAAAAGTACTAGCTGAAGAAGGTTCGTCTTCACAACCTAAGAAGCGTCAAAAGAAAGTTGTAAAAACACTATTAGTTGATGAACCAGAAATTGAAGCTGAAGCAGTAGCTAATGTTGAAACTGAAGCTGAAATCAACATTGAAGCTGAAACTGAAATTGAAACAAATGTTGAAGGAGATATTCATTTTTCTCCAAGATCTACAGAGTTTTTGAATGAGATTTGTGAATCTGTTCCTGAACAAAGTAAAGCTGCTGACAATGTAGTGATTGAAGATGTTGATGAAAGTTCTTCTAGTTCTTCTGATGAAACCATTGATGAAATTGCACGTCAAAGAAAAATTAAAGAAGCAGCTGAACAAGAGAAGTTGTTAAGAAAGAGAAAGAGACAAGAGAAGGATGATGCTGCTTACGAACCATCACCTGAACATGTATCTGAATCTCAAACTCCGGATAGTGGTATAAAGAAGAGAGGAGCTCGAAAGAAAGTTGCTCAGAAGAAGACTCAAGTTGTTAGTCCAACAATCAAGATTCCAAAAATTGTCTTGAAAAAGAAAACAACTAAAGGAACCAGTCAATCTATACCATCATCTGAACCTATTCCACCTCATTCACCACCACATCAAACTTCACCACCACATCTCTCACCACCACATGAACCTATTTCTACTCCACAAGTTAATATCCAAACACCACCTTCTTCACAACCTATCCTTCAAACAACACCTGGTTCTTCTAGTTATAAAACTTTTTCTGGTATTCCTGAGAATGTTTCTCTTGATGATATTGGAAATATTACTTTTGCAACAGATGAACAGATTATACATGTTGAAAAGAGAATTGATGTTATAGCTGATGAAAACAAGAAGTTAGCAGCTGAGGGTAAAAAGATGGAAAATCGTGAAAAAGTTCTTGAATTGAGAGTAAAGGCAACTGAAGCTGAAAACAAGTCTTTGCTGAAGAAAATAGAATCTAATGAAGCAGAGATGGATATTATGAAAGTTCAGATTGCAGAACTGTTGGAAGAAAAGAAGAACAGGGATGAACATCTCAAATACTATGAGTTGAAAAATCAAGAGTTGGAGGAAATGAAAGCACGAAATGAACATGAAAGCAAAATGATGAAGAAAGTGTTGGAAAAGTTAGTGGGTACATCTTTAGAGTTGAAATACAATGAAGTTGTTCGTGATGAAGTGAAAGCTAAGAAACAGGCTGAAATTGATAAGCAAATGAAAGATAAGGGAAAGGGTCCTGAAATTGAAGAAAAAGCTATTATTCCAGTTGATGTTTCTGATGATATTCTGAATGTTCGTCCTCTTACAGCAATTTCTGGTATTTTTGATGCTGATGTTGAAATTGATGATCTTCTTATTGGAGAGAATGAAGAGGATGATGAAAATGATGAAGATGAAGAAGAAGCAGAAGATGATGTGATCTCTGCAAGTAGTAGTGATGATGATGATGGAGATGATGATCAAGATCAAGGTGCTTCTGGTCTGAAAATTTCTGAAAAAACAACTGAAGAAGCAATTGATGATTTATTACAAGATGATGCTAATGTTGAACATGATAGTGCAACAAGTGAGGGGGAGCATGGTGATGATCAAAATGTTGATCAAGTTGAAAAGTTGATTCTTAGACTGGATACTTATAGGGAAGAAGGAGAGCATTTTCATAATTATTCGCTGGAAATCATAAAAGAAATGACTCGAAGAGATCATCCAGAGTTCAAGTTTGATTTTGAGGAAGAAATGAATTCTGATCTAGAAAGAGAGCTGAATGAGTTTGATGCTGATCATTATGATGATTATGAATATCGATATGTTGAAGATGTTGATCTGTATGATCGAGTAGAAGTTGAAGACTGGGAAGATGATGAAAGTGTACATGAAGATACTTCTCAGTTGCCTACACTGATGGAATTTTTCTCTGAAGAAAATCGTGATGAGTTGAGGAGAAAAGTTGCAGAAGTTATTAAAAATTTTAATCCTGATGGTACAAAGAAAGATCTGGATAAAGAAGAGAAAAAGAAATGGTTCAAAGTTGATCATGGCAGAAAGTTCAAAAGACCATTGAAGTTTTATCAAAAAGATCGAAGTATTTCTTTGGGAGATATTATTAGTTGGGGTTTTTTACCACATGTGAATGCTTATGCAGTCAGAAGAGAATGTGGTGTTCAGTATTTCGAAAAGTTATATGATCTTATGTCACTCCCATGGTGGGATGTTGAGGAGTTATCACAGGTCAAAGCTTTGGAATATCCTGTGAGGAAGAATGACATTAAAATGTGGGGGTTTATCAGATTTCAATCATTTAAGGGTTTCAGATTTTGGCAGCCTCATCGCCCAAAGATTATTCCAAGAGTTAATCCGAAAACTGGTGCTGTAGAAAGGATTCTTAATATCAAGAAGCCAAAGACAATGAAGATTATACCAGTACCTCCAATGGAACAAGAATTCTATAAAGGATTTATTCATTGGGTATATAGTTGTTTGTCTACTGAAGCAGTGATCACGTATCGAGCAGGAGGTGAACTTAGAGAAGTTCATGTGTTTGATCCAATGTGGCTGGTTAATTGCTCGACAAAAGATATAGAATGCTTGTTCATCAACAAGATTCATCATTCGCCAAAAGATAGAGATCAAGCAATGCAGTTTCAGAGAGTAGTGAATGTGTGTTTTCAAAAGAATATAAATTCTGAAACAAAATGGAAGTCATCTTGGTGGGCATTGGAGAAGAAAGTCAAAAGGAAAGCTGAAAAGGAACGTAAAGCTCGTGAAGAAAAAGATAGATATCTTCGGGAGACATTTGCTCAAAGGCAAGCGGCTGAAGAAAAGAAAAGAGCTGATGATAACGAAAAGCTTAGGAAGATGTTGTCAAGGAAACCTAAGCCTAGAGAAGAAATTTTCAAGTCCATGTGAAGACCTAGACTAAAGACTCCGGCTTTATCCAAGGGGGAGTTTGTTGGTACATGATGTCTAAAGTCTACGTCATAAGTCTAGGGTCTAAATATGTCAAGTATGTAAAGTATAGGAGTCTGAATGTTAGTTTAAGTTAGTATTGTTAAGGTTTCGCTTCAGGGTCATAATGTAAGCCTCAAGCGAAATCAACTGATAAGATTTCGCTTGAGACAGTTTGAAGCGAAATCTAGTTGCCTATAAATAGGCATGTTGTGTTCTCAGTTGGTACGCTTCAAAAAAGTTGTAACGAAGTGCTGCCGGTTTTTCAAGTCAATATATAATCGAGAACAAGTGTTTAAAGTGAATCTATTCTGATTTCTACTCCTTTCTAACTGATTCTAATCTGTTTAGATGTTTCCGCCATCTGAATAGTGTAAACACACTCAGACTGACTCATTCGGTCGACAAATACGATCCTACACCAGATGTGATAGCTGGTACGTTCTTAGTTCACAACATTTACGCAAAAGTATTATTTGACTCTGGTGCAAACCAAAGTTTTATCAATACTTCATTCTGCCAAGCTCTTAATTTACCCTTAACCAACTTTAGGCAAATTTTTACAGTCGAAACGGCAGATGGGAATTCAGTTAGTATAGATAAGGTTTTGCAAAAAGAAAATATAGAACTTTCAGGTCATAAATTTCATGCAAACCTATTGCCAATGAATTTAGCTGGGTTCGATGTTGTGTTAGGAATGGATGGGTTAGTAGCCAACCATGCTCGAATTCTTTGTGATAAGAATTCCATAGAAATTCGTTCACCCACCGGAGAAGTAATCATGATTACAGGAGATAAACCACGTAAACCCATGAAGTTCATATCAGTAATGAAAGTTGCTAGTTATGAACGAAAGCAAGGAATAGTATATATGATTTCAGTAATCATTAATACTAAGAGTAAAGAACTTAAGGAGATTCCTGTAGTCTTAGAATACCTAGATGTATTTCCAGAAGAGTTACCAGGATTACCACCCAACAGGGAAGCAGAATTTAGGATTCATCTAATTCCCGGAACTACACCGATAGCTAAGGCACCTTATCGGTTAGCACCCACAGAAATGTTAGAACTGAAAAAGCAATTAGATGAATTACTAAGTAAAGGTTTCATACAACCTAGTTCATCCCCGTGGGGAGCACCAGTGTTGTTTGTAAAGAAGAAGGATAGTTCGATGAGAATGTGTATTGATTATAGAGAATTGAATAAGGTTACAATTAAGAATCGATACCCATTACCTAGGATTGATGATCTTTTCGATCAACTTCAAGGAGCTAGATACTTTTCTAAGATCGACTTACGTTCCGGGTATCATCAGTTGAAGGTACAAGAAGAAGACATACTTAAAACAGCTTTCAGAACTAGGTATGGTCATTATGAGTTTACAGTCATGCCCTTCGGATTAACGAATGCACCTGTCGCATTCATGGACATGATGAATAGAATCTGTAAACCATATTTGGATAAATTTGTAATTGTTTTTATCGACGATATACTTATTTATTCCAAAAGTCAGGACGAGCATTGTAAGCACTTGCATGCACTCTTAACTTTGTTAAGAAAAGAAAAGCTTTATGCCAAATTCTCGAAGTGTGAATTTTGGCTACAAGAGGTGCAATTCCTAGGACACATGGTGAATCATGAAGGTATTCATGTAGATCCTGCTAAGATAGAGGCAATTACCAAATGGAAGGTTCCGCAATCCGCAATGGAAATTAGAAGTTTTATAGGTTTAGCCGGATATTATAGACGGTTTATTAAGGATTTTTCCAAGATAGTTGTACCGTTAACTAAGCTAACATGTAAAGCAGTTAAATTTGAATGGGGACCTAAGCAAGAAGAAGCTTTTAGGATTTTAAAGCAAAAGTTAACAAATGCCCCAATCCTAGCTTTACCAGAAGGGACTGAAGATTTTGAAGTTTACTGTGATGCTTCAAAACTAGGATTTGGATGTGTGCTAATGCAACGCAAGAAGGTAATTGTGTATGCTTCAAGAAAATTGAAAAAGCACGAAGAAAACTATACAACTCATGACTTAGAATTTGGAGCCATAATTTTTGCCCTTAAGATTTGGAGACATTATCTGTATTGTAACACCTCAAAATTTCGTGTTCAATAAGAAAATGACACGTGTCATGTATGACAACAAGCGTTGTAAACCCGGACTTAATAAAAATATTTTGGTAGGATTTAAAGATGGCGTTATGTTAATTTTACCTCTGAACGACCTCATATAAATCCCAAGACCCTAATACTTATTATCAACATTTGATATAATCCGGTAAATGCCCACAATAATGGAATTCATGCACAAGAATGGAATGCCACGAAGGAAAAGCATGAAAATCCTTAAATTTCGGGACTTTAATTTGAATTCAACGAAACATATTCAAATGGTAGGACTATTGATTGTACAATACCCATATTAGAGGCCCCATATTGATAAAACAATGTCCCAATTTCGTACAAGTAAGTTGCCCTTTCAAAACACCAAAGATCAAGAGATTTTCAAGTCTGAAGGGAAGCTTACGGACCTCAACATTGTTGAGTTTGAGGTCCGTAAGGTAGCTGCCAGCATCAGAAAACCTTCTGCAGCCGGTTGTTCGCGTTTCTGACCGATCTAGCTGGTTGTTCTCACTATTAGAAGACCCCTAAAATGTTCCTAGACCCTAGGACACATGTTAGAAGCTTGTGGTTGATCCTAGACCTTGTTGTCAACATGTTATGGTCAATGCAACTAGTATAAAAGGCCTTCAAATGTTACAACTTTCCTCACAACTTCTCCTGCACTCTTGGATTGATTCTGAAGCTCAAGCTTGCTTCCTAGTGATCATATCTCGTGCATAGGACTTCAGTAAGTGTTCTTGTCCTTCTCTAATTGAGTTTAGCTAGGTTAGTTAGCTAAAAGTCAAACCGTCGTAATTACGGTTTGACTTCGAGATTAATCAATAATGGCTCAGTCATATCTCGAATTAAAAGTAGTTATGAGTTGGTATTTATGTGGGTAATAAAACCCCAAAAGGGTTTCCCCTGATCACCACTCTAACCAGGTCAAAAGTCGGGTCAAACTTATAATTAAAAAAGTCAACAAGATGCTTAAAATGTCATTTATGCATAATTAGCTATCTAGAACATTTACAACCTGTTTGATCATTGTTATAACTTAGTAATTAGTGTAAGAACATGTCTATACATGTTCAACCCGACTATTTCCTGTTTTGACCCGGTTCGGAACCGAAAGTCGCATAGTTTGACTTTCACTTTGACTTTCAGTTCTGACCCGTTTAGGTATATTTTAAAAATACCTTAGAGCTTCATTTGGACCAGGTTACATGCTAGTATAACCCTCTGTGATTATACACCTCGGTTCATTAGTTATCCGATTAATACGCATGATTCCGTTAATTGCCCATATGTTGACCATTATGCCCTTATTACCTTAAAACGAGATTTATGAAAATGTAAAAGTGTAGAAACCTTAGTTACTGATATATAAACTTGTATGCAAAGTTTGACATCAGTTTGACTTGTAGAATAAGAGTTATGCTCAATATCGCAAAAATTAATGCTTTATGTTAATAAAACGGCGTAATTAGCGTATAGCCTACTTAAGCCAACTTTTTGGTACCAAAATTAATACCCACTGATGTAATATATTATTTTGGAATTTTTAAAGATTTTTAATTAATTTTAGGCTGAGCATAACTAGTAGTCGTAGGCTTAATCCGGTAATTGTCGGTTTTGCCCTTACGGGCCATAAAATGAGTTTTACTTATCTAAACAACTCCAAACCTTTTGCTACTGATCACATATGATTAATAAATTATTTTAAGCCTTCTGGAAATATAAAAATATCAGATTTAAGTATCGAACCCGGAAATGGCCTTTAATCGCCATAATTAGCGTTTTTAACGCATAGTATGTCTTAAAATCATATTGGACATACCCGGGTTGATACCTACTGATATATGAGGCAAATTATGATATTTTAACAGTAAGCAAAGGTTGATTAACTCAGACTTCGTTTTTGAGCTTTTCGGCTTATGTGAAATTACCAAAATACCCCTACAGGGCATAGTTTGGTTAAAGATGATAAATTTCACATATATGCTTTAGCCTACTGTTATAACTCATCAAATTGAGTATGTTTGCTGTTTACATCAGACCTGTAACTCAGTTAAACATTTAAACTCTTTTACAACCTTTAAAATGACCAAACTACCCCTACGGGGCATAGTTTGTGTTTAAATTCGTTTCGGGCATAATGAAAGACATCTTACTGATGTCACAACATATTTGAGGCATAATTAACTTAGGAAACCTGTAGATGGCTCTAATGAATACCCGTTATGCTTGTTACGCATTCGGTTCGATTTATGTAACAAGTTTACATAAATTAGCCGAAACGGGTCAAACCTTATTGGTTTTATCTCAAAATCCAGAATGTGTTTAGTTTACCCATATTATACAAGTCTCCAAACTTGTCGGGTCTAAATCACATTCTATTCCGATCTTCGCTTAATAGTGCGTACGAACCGTATCTTCCAGTAAGACTAACCGGTCTAAGCTTAATTAAAGACCCGTTAGCATTCTAATTAATTATTTACACCATCATTCCAGGCTAGAGCTTTCCGGTAAATTGTACCTACGCTTACTTAAGTGACTACGGCTGAGTTATTAGATTCTTGCTACTTAAGACAGGAGCTAGCTCAGGTAAATACTCTTAACTTATTTTCCCTATACGGGCTTGGAATACGGTATAACGATACCGCTTGGTCGGGTATTGAATATTTATTCTTAATGAAGGTTAAATTATTGAGGTAACCCGGTTTAATCTGTATTGTTTGAAATAAAAGCCTTTAGGGGTTAATGACCATGTCCCGGATATCCTTGACATCATTGTGTTATAAAATGGCCACGCCTTAAGCACGGAGTGTAGGCATACACTGAAAGTTGCTTAAAGGGAAACGGTATCTCACTCTCTTGTGGGCTTATACTTGTGGCGTGTCAGTTAATTTGACTCGGTTTCTACATCGGGCCCTGAACGTATAACGAACATGTAAATCTGTATACAAGGTTATAAATATAATTGTTCCAAGTATAAAAGATTAATTTTGCCTCTGTGCATTTTAATCAAAGTGTCAATATATTTTGTGCCATGTGCATCCAAACCAATTTTCAATCATTTTCCAAAATGAGTCGGTTGAGTGTATTTACCAGTGTAAACTGACGTATTTTCCAAAAGGGTTAAGTGACAGGTACTGAACATAATTGGCTGGAAGCTCAGGGCGCTAATAAGGAAATCTTGCAAGTTCTAGGCGTCTAAAGTCTGTTGAACAAATGATATGTTTTAAGATCCGCCTGTGGATCCTTTACTTTCCGTTGTAATATTGAATATTACTTTATATTACGAAAAGTAATAATATTTATCTTTTGCTTCCGCTGTGCATTTATATATATTGTGTTGTTTGACTATTATGTTGCCAACCACGTCACGATACTCCCCATCGGGTCCACCGGTGACACGTGGAAAGTCGGGGTGTGACAGGTTGGTATCAGAGCCAACACTGAGTGAATTAAACACTAGCCTTTTGTGTTTAATCTCAGTTACACAATTGCACATTCTTGGGTCTAGACAGGAACATAGGACAAATTCCAATTTGTTTCATTGTCTTATAATTATTTCCTTGATTATTTTCTGATTAGCCTTGCATGGGCAAGTCATTTTATTAAAAAGTCCCATTTAGGGCAACCATATACTCGTTTAAATTTTAAAGGAACGATTATATTTAAATATCATTCCTATACTATAAGATCTACCATTATAATAAGATGGCAAAAATCTAAAAGGACAAGACCTAGCTTCGGGGCATGTTAAGACCGGCCAAGATGGCAGTTCCATAATTAGATTCAGATCCATATTAAACACCTCAATTTAGGATTGCTCTGCGTTAAATATTAATAAGAATCTTAAGAGTGAAACCTAGCCTTCGGGTCACTTTAAGGCCGGGCCATGATGGTAAGACCTGTTTAAAAGGTTCGAATCCCGGTTAACATATGTAAATAGGTTAACGCTCCTGGCAGACGTGATCCACTAATAATCACACATGTCATTTTTATATAGGACTCTTTAGAAGATTCCTAACCCAGTTTAATGATCTCTGAATCCTGGGTTTACATCATCAATAAGATGATCATATTTTAACCAAACGTGGTAATATAACGCCTACGGGCCTTGCTCATTTCCACATGAGCCAAAATATAGTGGTAGCAATGACTCCCTGTCAAGGTAATGAACTAGGTTCAAACCTCAACTGCTTTGATTCTCTGAAATCCTGGCATATAATTTAAAATTGTCCTTGTGACTAGGCCTATTGTGCCAGAATACCTTCAAGGCTTTGATTCTCTGAAATCATAGCTTATAATTTAAAAGTGTCCATGTGACTAGGCCTTGTGCCACCTTAATATCCGTAATGTTTTATAACTAGGATAAAATATAATGTCTCGATTCTCTGAAATCATAGCTTATAAACTAAACTGGTCTACGAGACTAGGCCTTTTGTGCCACAAATAAAAATGTTATTGTTTTATAATTAGGATAAATTATTATAGAAATCCTAAATAAACATGATAAATAAATTAACCAAATGTGGCCTCTGTTTACCATGGTTAACGAATTACCCTAAGGGGCAATTCCATAATAAACTCCCAAATAAACTATTGCCCTTGTTTTCTGCAACAGTTAAATTGTAATGGCTAACTCAGACGAGGGTAATAGCCATCCAGTGGAGCCAAATGTGAACGCCCAAATTACGTTAACGGGTGCCGAATTAAAAGCGATCATAGACGACGCTGTTACACAGGCTTTGGATAGGCAGTATGAGGAATACAGTGGTACTCGAAGTAGGACCCACTCTACACAGCCTTCAAAGCCTAAAACACACTCTGAAGCTCACAGCAAGCCACCTCCCAAGAAAGATGATCCCAAGAATGGAGATGACGATCGTCGCTCCTCGAACCATCACAGTGATCCGTCTCAACAAATCATACTGAATAAAGGACCCCGTGATAAGGGTTGCTCCTACAAGTACTTTGTGTCATGTAAACCCCGGGATTTTACAGGGGAGAAAGGAGCCATTGACTGTATGACAAGGCTGGACGAGATGGATACTATTGTGGATATCAGCGGATGCGCTGAGAGGGATGTAGTGAAGTATGTATCCCAATCATTCAAGGGAGAGGCGCTAGCGTGGTGGAAGGCTCTCATTCAAGCTGCTGGGAAGATCCCACTTTACAACATGTCATGGGAACAGTTTGTTGCTCTCATTATGGAGAACTACTGCCCTCAACACGAGGTCGAAAGAATTGAATCTGATTTCTTAACATTGGTGATGACAAACTTAGATTGTCAAGCATATCTCACCCGTTTCAACACCTTGTCAAGACTGGTGCCTTACCTAGTAACACCAGAACCCAAGAGAATTGCTCGCTTCATTGGGGGTTTAGCCCCAGAAATAAAAGCCAGTTTTAAGGCTTCAAGACCTACTACATTCAGGTCAACGGCAGATCTGTCGCTATCTCTCACACTCGATGTGGTTAGAAACAAGGCTGCCAAAGTCTCGGAAGAAGGAAAGCGTAAGAGGGAGGATGAGAATTCCCATCGCTCCGATAGGAAGAGGAACTCTGAAGATAAGAAGAGTTCCGGGTTTAAGAAAGACAGCCAGCAGTCGGGAGAGAAGACCAGGTGCGAAACCTGTAATAAATATCATCTTGGGAAATGCAGATTTGAGTCTCAGCCTCTACCGTGTGGAATTTGCAAATCTAGGGAACATAAAACCCTGGATTGCAAGAAGTTGAAAGATGCAACCTGTTATGGTTGCAACGAGAAGGGGCATATCAAGACCAACTGCCCTAGGAACCAGAAGAAGCCCGAGTAGGCCAAGAGAACAAACGCACGAGTTGTCAGGATAAACGCCCAAGAGATGGTGCAGAATAATAATAGTATAATATGTACTTTTCCTTATCAAAGCAGTTTATGCAGAAACTTATTTGATACTGGCACATATAAATATATTATGAATGATAAAGGTTGAGAACTGTTGTCTCCACCTGATTAAGACTCCGGTCATTTAATGCATGGTAGAAAGTGACCGAAGTTACTTTAGAAAAAATACTCCAACAAATCCTATATTGATATTTAATATCTATTAGAAATCACTCTTTTCTAATACCCTTATAGCAAACTTTTGGTTGCATACATAAGGACTTAATATAGTGATAAAAATCGATTGGTTGCCTTAAAAATCAAGCCCATATTGTGGGTGATAAGAAGCAATTAATTATCAAGACTCCTTATGAGACAACCCTCGTAATTACGCGTACCCGTGCGATTAATTAATATTAAACATAAAAAAAAATGGTGGAACTGGCCGTCCCCGAAATCGAACCTGGGTCTAGGCCGGCCGCACCCTTTCGCGCGCCTAGCCAACTGAGCTAGGTGCCTAGTTTGTGAAAATTCCCATTCTAATTAAATATAAGCACTTGTACAATAAACTTCCTTATCATTTATCAATAATAAATTCTGCTAAGTGTCCTGTTTTTTTTATACAGGCAATAATAAATCTTCATGAACCATAAACTTAGCAAAAAAAAAATTTCATTCACAAGGTATAACTACCAAGGAAACCATAGTAACCGATTCTTATAGATCGGCAAGGAATCCTTCCGAAAATCTAAGAGCACTCTTTCTTTGCATATAGTACGACAACATATATTATTTTAATTATTTTTCTCATTGTTTTCTATCCCCTGCAAATGCCAAACTATGTTTGATAAAGTATCATATGAGGATTGGCGTATCCTAGTGTGTCCCATAGATTATTTCCATGTCTGATTAGCAAGGAGGTTTAATACATGGAACCCCTGAGATATCCCAATGGTCATATGGTACTAAAGTCAACTAATGGTATTCAAAGAAGATATCCAGAATAGAATTGTCCAGATACATATTCCCTGGTAAAGAAATATATAGACTCATAACATGAATGTGTCACTTATTAGACACAAGCGTTGACGAGTGAACTGGAGCCTGAGATATGGAAATCTCTGTAACCTCCTTGTACCTCGATTATCTTCTCCTAAGATTACCCTGCTTACCCTGGGAGGCAGGTAGAATTAATATTTATATCCCATTAAGGCTGTATTATTATGACATCTCCAAGACGGATAGTACCATAATTGGGAAATCCGAAAACCTGATTAAGTAAATTTCAAGATAGGAGATTCATATAGCCTAACTCGATACTCTGAGAGTTTGATGTTGTTAGATAAGAAATACGGTTCATTTTGCTTATGCACTAATTACCGCAACCCTATTTTAACAACGATTAAGAATTTCCCTCAGCTACACAGGATCGTCGAATTGTTCGACTAACGACAAGGACTAGCTATTCCTTAAAATTAGTTAAGCAATGGTTGGATAACCCTCTCACCTTAGAATAAGCTTTTCTATAATAGTTGATATGTAAGCATCAAGGCTGCTCCCTAGGAGACCTTGTATGAATCAAATGTTAAACACCTGTTGTTAGGACAATAGATTGGTAAGTCCAATATTCAGGATCGGAAAGTTGCATTGGAAACAACAAACAAGATCATACAAATTTCTAATCATCTGTAAGTTTCATTATCAGGCAGAGAATACTTCCTTTGTTTCAGTAAATCTCGGGTCGAGATTTATTTTAAGGGGGTGAGGATGTAACACCTCAAAATTTCGTGTTCAATAAGAAAATGACACGTGTCATGTATGACAACAAGCGTTGTAAACCCGGACTTAATAAAAATATTTTGGTAGGATTTAAAGATGGCGTTATGTTAATTTTACCTCTGAACGACCTCATATAAATCCCAAGACCCTAATACTTATTATCAACATTTGATATAATCCGGTAAATGCCCACAATAATGGAATTCATGCACAAGAATGGAATGCCACGAAGGAAAAGCATGAAAATCCTTAAATTTCGGGACTTTAATTTGAATTCAACGAAACATATTCAAATGGTAGGACTATTGATTGTACAAGACCCATATTAGAGGCCCCATATTGATAAAACAATGTCCCAATTTCGTACAAGTAAGTTGCCATTTCAAAACACCAAAGATCAAGAGATTTTCAAGTCTGAAGGGAAGCTTACGGACCTCAACATTGTTGAGGTTGAGGTCCGTAAGGTAGCTGCCAGCATCAGAAAACCTTCTGCAGCCGGTTGTTCGCGTTTCTGACCGATCTAGCTGGTTGTTCTCACTATTAGAAGACCCCTAAAATGTTCCTAGACCCTAGGACACATGTTGGAAGCTTGTGGTTGATCCTAGACCTTGTTGTCAACATGTTATGGTCAATGCAACTAGTATAAAAGGCCTTCAAATGTTACAACTTTCCTCACAACTTCTCCTGCACTCTTGGATTGATTCTGAAGCTCAAGCTTGCTTCCTAGTGATCATATCTCGTGCATAGGACTTCAGTAAGTGTTCTTGTCCTTCTCTAATTGAGTTTAGCTAGGTTAATTAGCTAAAAGTCAAACCGTCGTAATTACGGTTTGACTTCGAGATTAGTCAATAATGGCTCAGTCATATCTCGAATTAAAAGTAGTTATGAGTTGGTATTTATGTGGGTAATAAAACCCCAAAAGGGTTTCCCCTGATCACCACTCTAACCAGGTCAAAAGTCGGGTCAAACTTATAATTAAAAAAGTCAACACGATGCTTAAAATGTCATTTATGCATAATTAGCTATCTAGAACATTTACAACCTGTTTGATCATTGTTATAACTTAGTAATTAGTGTAAGAACATGTCTATACATGTTCAACCCGACTATTTCCTGTTTTGACCCGGTTCGGAACCGAAAGTCGCATAGTTTGACTTTCACTTTGACTTTCAGTTCTGACCCGTTTAGGTATGTTTTAAAAATACCTTAGAGCTTCGTTTGGACCAGGTTACATGCTAGTATAACCCTCTGTGATTATACACCTCGGTTCATTAGTTATCCGATTAATACGCATGATTCCGTTAATTGCCCATATGTTGACCATTATGCCCTTATTACCTTAAAACGAGATTTATGAAAATGTAAAAGTGTAGAAACCTTAGTTACTGATATATAAACTTGTATGCAAAGTTTGACATCAGTTTGACTTGTAGAATAAGAGTTATGCTCAATATCGCAAAAATTAATGCTTTATGTTAATAAAACGGCGTAATTAGCGTATAGCCTAGTTAAGCCGACTTTTTGGTACCAAACTTAATACCCACTGATGTAATATATTATTTTGGAATTTTTAAAGATTTTTAATTAATTTTAGGCTGAGCATAACTAGTAGTCGTAGGCTTAATCCGGTAATTGTCGGTTTTGCCCTTACAGGCCATAAAATGAGTTTTACTTATCTAAAAAACTCCAAACCTTTTGCTACTGATCACATATGATTAATAAATTATTTTAAGCCTTCTGGAAATATAAAAATATCAGATTTAAGTATCGAACCCGGAAATGGCCTTTAATCGCCATAATTAGCGTTTTTAACGCATAGTATGTCTTAAAATCATATTGGACATACCCGGGTTGATACCTACTGATATATGAGGAAAATTATGATATTTTAACAGTAAGCAAAGGTTGATTAACTCAGAGTTCGTTTTTGAGCTTTTCGGCTTATGTGAAATTACCAAAATACCCCTACAGGGCATAGTTTGGTTAAAGATGATAAATTTCACATATATGCTTTAGCCTACTATTTTAACTCATCAAATTGAGTATGTTTGCTGTTTACATCAGACCTGTAACTCAGTTAAACATTTAAACTCTTTTACAACCTTTAAAATGACCAAACTACCCCTACGGGGCATAGTTTGTGTTTAAATTCGTTTCGGGCATAATGAAAGACATCTTACTGATGTCACAACATATTTGAGGCATAATTAACTTAGGAAACCTGTAGATGGCTCTAATGAATACCCGTTATGCTTGTTACGCATTCGGTTCGGTTTATGTAACAAGTTTACATAAATTAGCCGAAACGGGTCAAACCTTATTGGTTTTATCTCAAAATCCAGAATGTGTTTAGTTTACCCATATTATACAAGTCTCCAAACTTGTCGGGTCTAAATCACATTCTATTCCGGTCTTCGCTTAATAGTGCGTACGAACCGTATCTTCCAGTAAGACTAACCGGTCTAAGCTTAATTAAAGACCCGTTAGCATTCTAATTAATTATTTACACCATCATTCCAGACTAGAGCTTTCCGGTAAATTGTACCTACGCTTACTTAAGTGACTACGGCTGAGTTATTAGATTCTTGCTACTTAAGACAGGAGCTAGCTCAGGTAAATACTCTTAACTTATTTTCCCTATACGGGCTTGGAATACGGTATAACGATACCGCTTGGTCGGGTATTGAATATTTAATCTTAATGAAGGTTAAATTATTGAGGTAACCCGGTTTAATCTGTATTGTTTGAAATAAAAGCCTTTAGGGGTTAATGACCATGTCCCGGATATCCTTGACATCATTGTGTTATAAAATGGCCACGCCTTAAGCACGGAGTGTAGGCATACACTGAAAGTTGCTTAAAGGGAAACGGTATCTCACTCTCTTGTGGGCTTATACTTGTGGCGTGTCAGTTAATTTGACTCGGTTTCTACATCGGGCCCTGAACGTATAACGAACATGTAAATCTGTATACAAGGTTATAAATATAATTGTTCCAAGTATAAAAGATTAATTTTGCCTCTGTGCATTTTAATCAAAGTGTCAATATATTTTGTGCCATGTGCATCCAAACCAATTTTCAATCATTTTCCAAAATGAGTCGGTTGAGTGTATTTACCAGTGTAAACTGACGTATTTTCCAAAAGGGTTAAGTGACAGGTACTGAACATAATTGGCTGGAAACTCAGGGCGCTAATAAGGAAATCTTGCAAGTTCTAGGCGTCTAAAGTCTGTTGAACAAATGATATGTTTTAAGATCCGCCTGTGGATCCTTTACTTTCCGTTGTAATATTGAATATTATTTTATATTCGGAAAAGTAATAATATTTATCTTTTGCTTCCGCTGTGCATTTATATATATTGTGTTGTTTGACTATTATGTTGCCAACCACGTCACGATACTCCCCACCGGGCCCACCGGTGACACGTGGAAAGTCGGGGTGTGACATGTATGGAAGTAAGTTTACTATTTATACAGATCATAAGAGCTTAAGATACATATTTGGGCAAAAAGAGTTAAACATGAGACAAAGAAGATGGATGGAAATACTAAGCGACTACGACTGTGATATTCAGTTTCACGAAGGAAAGGAAAATGTAGTTGCAGATGCCTTAAGTCGTAAGTATCATGAGAAACAACGACGGGTTCGTGCTCTTAGATTAAATCTACAGTTAGATTTAATGGAACAATTGAAGAATGTTCAAGCTACAGCAATCAAAGATGATGCTGAAGGAATGAAAGGACGAATAAAAGAATTAGAGCAAGGAGCTGATGGAATTTGGAGATTCCACCAAAGCAGAATTTGGGTACCTAAACAAGGAAAATTACGAAATAAGATTTTAGAAGAAGCCCATAAATCTAGGTATACCATGCACCCTGGAAACAATAAAATGTACCAACATTTAAGAAATAACTTTTGGTGGATAGGAATGAAAAAGGACATAGCTCGATATGTTTCTAAATGTCTTACTTGTTCACAAGTTAAGGCAGAACACCAGAAACCTTCAGGTCTACTACAACAATTAGAAATGCCTGTATGGAAATGGGAACTAATAACAATGGATTTTGTTACTAAGTTGCCCAAAACCAGAAAAGGTAATGATGCGATTTGGGTAATTCTGGATCGATTAAACAAATCAGCTCACTTTCTACCTATGAAAGAAACCTTTAGCATGGAAAGGTTGGCAAAGTTGTATGTAGATTAAGTAGTATCCTTACATGGAGTTCCACTCTCCATTGTATCAGATAGGGATAGTCCTTTCACTTCCCATTTCTGGACTAGTTTCCAAGAAGCGATGGGAACTCGATTAAATTTAAGCAACTGCATATCATCCTCAGACAGACGGACAAAGTGAAAGGACAATCCAAACTCTGGAACATATGCTCAGAGCATGTGTGATAGATTTTGGTAGAAATTGGGACGACATTGAATTCTCCTATAACAATAGTTATCATTCAAGCATTGAAACTGCCCCATTCGAGGCATTATATGGACGAAAGTGCAGAACTCCAGTTTGTTGGGCAGAAATAGGAGAAAATCAATTGTCATGTCCTGAAATAGTACAAGAAACCACCGACAAGATTACTCAAATCAAGGAAAGACTGAAGACGGCTCGAGATCGTCAGAAGAGTTATGCAGATAATAGACGGAAGCCGTTGGAATTCCAAATAGGAGACAAAGTACTATTAAAAGTTTCACCTTGGAAAGGAGTAGTTCGATTCGGTAAGAAAGGAAAGCTGAGTCCACGGTACGTAGGACCATTTCCAGTAATCCAACGTATAGGACCAGTTGCTTATCTCTTACAACTACCAGAAGAACTAGCTGGAGTACATGATGTATTTCATGTATCCAATCTTAAGAAATGTCTATCTGACGAATCCTTGGTAGTACCTCTCCAAGATATAGAGGTAAGCGAAAAATTAAAATTTGTTGAGAAACCTCTTCAGATAGAAAACAGAAAGATAAAGTTTCTAAAAAACAAACGGTTAGTACTTGTCAAGGTCAAGTGGGATTCAAAGAGACGACCCGAATACACTTGGGAGCTGGAATCGGAGATGAAGCGAAAGTATCCTCACTTATTCCGATAAATCTCAAGGACGAGATTTTAAATAAGGTGGGGAGGATGTAAGGACTCTCAAAATTATCCTAAAAATACCCGTAAGTATAAACCCGGACCCATGAAACCCTAATCCATATTAAAAATCAAGAAATTCAGAATTCTAGTCCTCTCGCGGGCCGTGTAAACCTTAAGGGAAGTTTACGCGGGCCGCGTCAACTTGAAATTCAACCTGATAAGTATCCGGGCAACATATAACCCACCTGGCAAACCTAACCCATGACCCATCAATCCTACTCGTAGACTAGGCGGCCACGCGGGCCGCGTAAAGGTAAGCCGAAGGCTTACGCCGGCCGCGTGAGGCCCTAATTTTAGCTATAAATAGCTTGTTGCATGCACAGTCTGTTGGTATCGAAACAAACTCTCAAAAACGAATTGCTACTGTCCTAAGGTCGAAATTACTTTCAATATTAGCGAGGCGCTGCTCCGATACCGGGTATTAATTCGATCGCTGCTACGATTCAATGTCCGATCGATTAAAACTATCCAATGGATGTTTAAGTGTTGCCCACATTAGGGTTTATGCTTTGTCATTCGTCATTAATTCGATGGATGTTTAAGTATCGCACTTTGTCATTCGTTGTGAATGTTTAATCTCTTGAGTTATCGTAAATGCTGTATTAGTTACTAACCGAGTTCGTGTGCATGTTATTAGATTTAGGTTAAAAGGCTAATCAGTAGGCTAAGCTCTGCTCATATAAATCTGCAATGTGAGTCATTCTCTTTTTATCAAATTTGATTTCAAAAGCATGTTTATTTTCAAGGTTATAATTACAGGGATTAAGTCTTTGTAATCACCAAATTACAGCCGGTATGTGAGGTTTTATATACATTACTTGATAACCGTCACCATTGGACAACGGGGTAGCCAAGGGGTGATATGACCATAGTCACAGACACCATTGGACTCTGAGGTTACCGATGGATGTTCGAGTGACAAATACTGTGGGTAGTTGGTTGATATATGGAAACATTGTAATCGTTCTTAATACTGTAAATTATAACAAACGATTCGTTTTAGTAAAAAGAATGATTCACCAGTATTTCCCGCTGATAAAACCTTTTTCAAATATGTTTCAGGTGATCTGTTGTGATCCAGGAAAAGTGCCGCGAAGCACTACAAGCTTAAGGAAGTGGCTCAGTATAAAATAAAGAAACATGTTTTGAAAAATAAAAGATTTCTTAGTGAAATCATATGATTGTAAATTACCGGGGTTTTATCCCGAGTGGTTAAATAAAATAATCGGGAAATTGCAGTTTTAAAAAGATCCTGGTAAAATCTTCTGTTGTTAAATAAATACCACGGGATTTTCTGTCCCGCGGCTCCTGAAACGGGTCAAACCGGGTCGGGGGTCGTGACACCCAACGACTCGCTTTACATACACATGAAGCCGTCAAATTCCTTTTTGAGCAAATCATGTCGCAGTTTGCGTGACACCGCATTTCCTTGACCTCTCGTCTTTAACGCATCCCATAAACTTTTTGTCGTTTTGAAACTCACAAACTGATGATAAATATCTTTATTTAAGGCTTGAGTTAGAATTGGGAACGCCTTCTTCTCTAAATCATATTTCTTCTTCTCATCGACAGTAAGATCCGCAAATAACGAGGTATTTGAACTGGCTTCTTCAAGGGCTTAATCGAATTCCGAGTTAAAACACAACCACAAATTCATGAATAATGTTATTCGTGTGATTTCATGTGCATGGTTCTTCGTTGATATGTGACCAACTCCAATTATTGAGTTTTTGGTTGACCCATGCAAAGCATCACTAAAGTCAATTTAACAATAAAGTCCTTTAAGAAATGCATGCATTCATGTGGAAAATTGTATTTCATGCAAAGTGACACCTTGATATGTCATCATAACATTATCATCTTTCAAACGGATCGCTCGCGGCTCTTTGTGCTTTGTGTGTTGAACTTTTGGGCGCACGAAGGATGAATGTCGCGATGTCGGTCTTGAACCGAACCGAGCCACATCCACACAAACTGTATCAACAACTTCCCCCTAGCAGGGCTTCTTATTGCACAAAGGTACGGTATCGGGGTGCACCTGTTAAGATTTTTTATTAATTTCTATATTTGTTTTATAATTACAATTGTATAAAACAATTTAATAACAATATATATATATGAGAGGGATCCGTTAGGAACCGCACTTTATTGCGAGAACCAATATGAACACAACCAAAAATACCAAAAAAATAGCTAAAAACACACAAGATTTTTTTTTTAATATTTCCCCTCAAAATCGCTAATTTTTGTTACCAATTTTTTTTAAAAAAAAAAGTTATTTTAAAAAATATTTTGTTTTTAAATTTTTTTTTAAAAAAAAATTGTTTTTAAATTTTTTTTGGGTACTAAAAGTAGCGATTTTGAGGTAAAAAATATTAAAAAAAAATGTGTTTTTTTAGATTGTTTTAGGTTTTTTTGGGGGTTTAGGATTTATCATTTAGCTTGGGTGGGGGGGGGGGGGGGAGGTGGGGGGTTTAGGTTTTTGAGGGTTAGGCGGGTTTAGGTTTTTTTTTTTGGGGTGGGGGGTAGCTTTTTTTTAGTTTTTATTTTTTTATTATTATTTTTTTTTGGGTGGGGGGAGAGGGGGTCAGGTTTTTTTTTTTTTTTTCGTGGGGGAGGGGTTAGGTTTTTTTGATGTGTTCACATTGGTTCTCGCGATTCTCGCAATAAAGGTTGTTCTCAAATGAACCTTACCATATATATATATATATGCCTCGTACAGAACTAGACGGGTCGTCTATTATGAGCGGCTAATTTGATTTGATTAATCTTTGAATATTTAAAGGGGACTTGTGGATTTACCTTTTTACCCCTGAAATGCCCGCTGTATAGGCCACATTCAGGGGTACGAAAGTAATTTTACAAGAAGTAGACGACACGTCTAGCCATAGACGGGTCGTCTATTATGCCCGGCAACTTTCATTTGTTTAAAATTTGAATTTTAAAAAGGTTTTTATATAATTTCCATTTTAACCCTGATATTCCCTAGTATAGGCCTGAATCAAGGGTATAAAGGTAACTTTAAAACCCTGGATGTCTCGTACAGACCTAGACAGGTCGTATGTTTTGAGTGGCAACTTTTTGGAATTTTAATTTTGAATAATTAAAAGGATTTAGGAAATTACCAATTTACCCCTGAAATGCCCCCAGTATAGGCCTCATTCAGGGGTAAAATGGTAATTAACCATTTCAGTAATATCTTTTTGAATTGGTTAATTACCATTTTACCCCTGAATGTGGCCTATACTAGGGGCAACTCAGGGGTAAAATGTTAATTAACCTGACCAAATAGACGACCCGTCTAGCCCTATACGAGGCGTTTATGCCTCGTATATTAGGGGAGAACCTAGACGCCCCTGCATATCACCCCAAATCAAATACACTCACACACGTAAGCAAACATAGGGATATACCCATTTCAGATGTATTCAGACCGTATTTTTTACAATTGAAGCTTCCCTAGCACGTATTTCAACCTACATTTTAGTATTCATCATTTGTTTATACATTAGGACCGTAGGATTGCCTGAATTTTTAGATTTTTGTGCGTTTGGGGATGTTCCTTGACTGTTGAAGATGAACTTGTAGAAAAAGGACGCCTCGTCTACCTCTATACGAAGCATAGATGGGGCAATTAATTTTTTTTTAATTTCTTAGTTATTATTATTATTATTGTTATTATTATTACTATTATTATTATTATTATTATTGTTATTATTATTACTGCTATTATTATTATTATTGTTATTATTATTATTATTGTTATTATTTTTATTTATTATTATTATTATTATTGTTATTATTAATTATTTTTATTATTACTAATTACTATTATTATTGTTATTTATTATTTTTAATATTGTTATTATTATTGTAAATATTATTATTGTTATTTATTATTATTATTATTACTGTTATATATTTTTATTATTATTATTGTTGTTATTATTATTATTGTTATTTATTATTATTATTATTATTATTATTATTATTATTTATTATTATTGTTATAATTATTACTATTATTATTATAAGTTTTATAATAATAATAATAAATATTGTTTAGTATTATTATACGTATACGGTATTTATTTGTAGATAGATTATGGACGAGGATGAGATTCAGATGGACGACGCACCGCATCCGCGGGGTCCGCGACAGGCGCGGCCGTTGCCGTGGATCTGCTGCTTGGTCACCCATATCTAGAGTTTATCGAGGGTACCCCCACCTTCCGTATTTTTCGGAAGCTTAGGATGATGCACATTGGAGCGCATGCCGCGATCGACTGGGATGCGATCGAGGCTATTGGTGAGACGCCTAGACTGCGTCGGTTTATACCCGTGTCTTCGTCGTGGCATCGTCTTTTTGAGTTAGCGCACACGCCAAGCTATAGGGTGCTGTTGTTCGAGTTTCTATCGACATTCATATTTCACCCTCCTCGGGCCGACCAACCGCCTGCACAGCCAGATGCCCATCCCCCTCCGCCTGAGGTTTCTTTCAGGCTTGCTAGTGTTTGGCGTTCGATGACACTAGCACAGTTTGCGGTTCATTGCGGTTTATACTTGCAGGAGGAGATCGAGACTGTCGTTTATACGCAGGGGCTAGTGGTGGTTGATAGAGCCACTCTTTTAGGGTTTTGGCAGGTGGTTGCGGCGCCAGAAACATGGGAGCACGACAAGTCGAAGGGGAGGATTTCACATGTCCGTGACCCGTTGTACCGGTACGTACGTTTATTACAGTAATTATTGTGATTATTATTATTTATTAATTAATGTTTCTGTATTTCGCTAACACTATCTGCAGGTATCTACATAGGATGCTCGCTACTTCTATTACAGTCGCGGCTACAGCCGTGAGTAGTGTACGAGCACGAATGTTTTTTTGTTTTATTGTTTGTTGTACAGGAGGTTGTGCGCACTAGGACAAGGTCTAGCCCAATACATCGCTTTCACCCATCACCGGCAGGAACACGGATTTTTGTATGGCGGCGCGTACGTGACAGTCATTGCCCGTTCGTTGGGCCTTTTACCGGAGGAGGACCCACATTTACTGGTGCCCATAGCGCCGGCGCGGATGGGTTTTCTGATGTAGTGGGGGATGGGACTAATTAAGAGGGTCGACGTCCTCGGCGAGCGGTTTAAAACCCGCGGAGGTCTCTTATTTCAGCCGGAGAAACTACTAGAGCAATTCGATCTAGTCTATCCTCCGCCAGATCCTGCTGCAACAGTCGTGTAGGACCCTCCGGTGGATTTAGACTTTCCAGCGATGCCACAACCACCACCACCCCCCGGGGCGCCTCAGTTTCCACGTCAAGTTATTCCAGGTCATGCCTTGGGAGCTGCAGTACATCCATTTATACGAGCCGAGCTTGACAGGCTGAACGATTTGATAGGTTGGTTGGTTCGGGAGGCACATGATAGACGAGAGAGGGGGGTTACCCCCAAACTGCTCCCACCACCTCGAGCAACACATCAGCAGCAGCAGCCGCAACAGCCAGATCCAGATTCGGACTCGGGCCCTGAGGCACAGACCAGCTACGTGGATATATTTTGGTATTTAGTGTTCAGCTGTAGTTTTTATTTTTATTATGGATGTAGAAAAGTTATCTTATATATGTCATATTTAAGTTTGTTTTCAGTTATTCAGTTACTTAATGATTGTTTGTCTTAAATTGATATAATACGGAAACAATATATGTTTTGAATATAATGCAGAAACAATATAATTTTCAAAATGTTAAATAATATTTAAACGAGATAATATTTTAAGGGTAGGAAAATATTTTAAAAAATAAAATGTTAAAAAAAAATATAATATTTAAACAATCGAATATATTTAAAGAGCCGATCTTGAAAACCGTAAATTTTTTTAATGATTGTTTGTCTTAAATTGATATAATATGTAAACAATATATGTTTTGAATATAATACGGAAACAATATAATTTTCAAAATGTTAAATACTATTTAAACCAGATAGTTTTTTAATGGTAGGATAATACTTAAAAAAATAAAATGTTAAAATCAATATAATATTTAAACGATCGAATATATTTAAAGAGCCGATCTTGAAAACCGTAAATTTTTTTAGTTATTGTTTGTCTTAAATTGATATAATACCGAAACAAAATATGTTTTCAATATAATTCAGAAACAATAAAATTTTCAAAATGTTAAATAATATTTAAACCATATAATATTTTAATGGTAGGATAATATTTAAAAAAATAAAATGTTAAAAACATTATAATATTTAATCGATCGAATATATTTAAAGAGCCGATCTTGAAAACGGTACAATTTTTTGTCCTAAATTGATATAATACGGAAACAAAATATGTTTTGAATATAATACAGAAACAATATAATTTTCAAAATGTTAAATAATATTTAAACGAGATAAAATTTTAAGGGTAAGATAATATTTAAAAAATAAAATGTTAAAACCAATATAATATTTAAAAGATCAAATATATTTAAATAGCCGATCTTGAAAACGGTAAAATTTTCAATGATTGTTTGTCTTAAATTGATATAATACAAAAACAAAATTTTTCAAACAAAAAAACATCACCTCCAAAAACTATCAAAATACCCCACCAAAACAACCATTCTTTCAACCAAAAAAACACCCAACACCTAGACGCCTCATATAGGCCTGTACGAGGCGTCTAGGTTTCTTAAACTTTGTGCTTGACATCCCACACAGACCGTCTTGAATTCAGTGCCTTGACGCCCTATATAGGCCTATACGAAGCGTTTTGGATTTCAAAGATGTCCAAATAGGCAGAATGGGTGTGTGAATATCTTGAGCCTTTATAATTGTGCATTGTTTTGATCCAATCATTTACATACTTTACATAACTTTAATCTTAATTTTCTAATCCATTTAAATTAATTACCTTGGCTTTAATATTATAGTGGTTGGAATACGTCACTATAAGGCGTCCAAAGCAGGAGTCAAAAGTTGAATGGCTCACTCATAGAAATCTTCATGTATAATGGTGTAAACCTTGTACTTCTAGGGATGGCAATGGGTCATTAATTGGTAATCCCATACTCATACCCAGTTTTAAAATCGTGTCCCATACCTGACCCAATACCCGTCGGGTATTTGTCGGGTAATTACCCGTCGGGTACCGGGTATACCCGTTAGTTTGTTAAAAGATATACATTGGGATTTCTAAATACATTTTTTACTATTATAAATTAAAAATATGCATTACATACATATAAGTTTTATCATAAATTAATAATAACTTTATAATATTTATACACTTACATGTATATACTTTACAACATACAAAACATGGTTGCAAAAGTCGCTAGGCGCTCCCTAGTCGGTCGACCGGGGAGTTGAGAGTACTCGGTCTACGCGGAGAGAACCCGGGGAGTACTCAGACATGTTAAATTATAAAGAAATTACTTTTTGGAGATTAAATATATGTCAAATAACACAACTTTACTAATATTTATAACAAAATACGTGAAAATGATATTTATTCTTTAATATGATAAGCATAGAAATTATGTTATATTATTATTTAAGTCAAACTAAGCCCGAGTTGGCCTACTAGATCCAATTCTAGCCGAGGTAGACTGTGTTTGAGCGACTCCGAGTAATTAGGCGGAGTCAAAGAAAGTCGCCACTGCAGCCTGCCTTGTAGCGACTACTCGGAGAGTACTCGGCCTTGGAAACCTTGTTTTACAACCATGATACAAAATATAAATACTATCATAAATACATATGCTAAAAGAAATTTATTTTTTTACATTATGAACATACTAAGGGTATGTTTGGCAAAAGTAGCTGGTGGCTGCTAGCTGGAAGCTGTAAGCTGGTAGCTGGTGGCTGGAAGCTGGTAGCTGTAGCTGGTAGTTAGTAGCTGTAGCTTTTTAGGTATATTTGGTGTTTGGTAGAGTAGCTGGAGCTTTTAATAAAATGTATAAAATGACCAAAATGGACATAACTAAAATTTTAGAAAGTTGATGCATTAAAAAGTTTCCTATTTTTAGAGGTTAAAATAGTCATTTTTTCCCTAAAAGCTTGTAGCTCCTTCTAAACGCTACTAGTAGTAGCGTTCAACCAAAAGCTTAAAGCTCCTAACCTAAAAGCTTAAAGCTCCTTCAACCAAACAAGACTTTTTATTGAGTAGGAGCTTTTTCTTAAAAGCTTAAAGCTAGAAGCTCCTAAAAGCTCCTAAAAGCTTCATGCCAAACATACCCTAAAATAAATAACTAATAGATAAGGGTTAACGAAAAATAAAAATATAAATTAAAAACTTCGGGTTTATGATCGGGTATATATTTCGGGTAAACGGGTATGGGGTATTGGGTAATCGGGTCGGGTATCACCTAATCCCATACCCGACCCATTCCTGTGAAATTTTTTAAAATTAATCCCATACTCGGCCCAATACGCGTCGGGTATCGGGTGTACCCGTCCCATTTGTGTCGGGTTTCGGGTATACCCGTCGGGCTCGGGTAGTTTTGCATCCCTATGTACTTCGGATATTGCAAATGAATTGAAAATGAACTTACTGTGCGATTGATCAGTTGCGGTCACTTGTTTTTGTTTAAACCCAACTGAATTTTAGCCATTTTTATCATTACCCTATTACTTAAATTACAAAGTCGGCGGCAAACGCCACCGACGACCACCAAATTTTTTAACCTGTGGCAGGGGATCCATATAAATACCAGTACCACACATCTTCATTCATTGGCAAACCCTCACCGGCGCTGAACTCGAACTCGATCCACTGCGGCTATCAGCTTCTTACCGATCTGCTAACGATGGGCCACTTAAACATCTGGAACTCTCACCCTAAGACCTACGGTCCTGGATCACGCACCTGGTAATCTTCATCAATTCTTTAATCCTCTTCTTTTTATTTTCATTGTTGTTCATATGATTCAGTAACATGTTAAACCTTAGATACGTACGCATCATCAACACGAATTAAAATCGATAGGTTAAGAAGTTATGCAAGTAGAAGATGTAATTATGGTTACTGAGATAGGAAATGATTTGTATTCTGGATATATATACATCATGATAGCAACAATAAGCTTAATCAGTTTCGATTATTTTCGGGTTGAAATTCTTAGGTCTACTTTAGATTTTTTTTTTCATCTGCTATTCTTCTGAATCGATTTTTGTTATTTGATAAATATTTAAAAGATATGAAATTAATTCTGACAAATGAAATCATAAGAATTTTGTTTTACTGTGTTGTAAAATGATTAGACCTGGCAAACGGGTCGGTTTGGGTCGGGTCATGGGTCAAAACGGGTTCCGATCAAAATGGGTTTGGGTCAAAACGGGTCAATTATAAAAAAAGGGTTGTTTCGGATCGGGTCAAAACGGTTCCTGGTCAGCTCGGGTCCGGGTCTGAACGGGTCTGGGTCAGAACGGGTCCGGGTCAGAACGGGTTTCGGGTTGTTTGAATCAAAACTTATTAGCATTCATAAAAAAGGACATAAACATGTATACACAGATCTTTCTAACCCAACCCAACCCGTTTCGACTTTTACTAAACCCGTTTGACCCATGACCCAACCTTTCCAACCCGCCCAATTATGCCACCTCTACTCAATACAGCAGCACTACATTGGCGGTTATATAGTAAATTTATAATCTAAACCTGCAGACTCAAAGAACTGGTTGTATAGAAACAGATTCCGTTGATTCCTCCAACTTGTCTATCTTAAAGTTAAAAGTCGGTGCCATTTTCAGATTTGAACCCTCTGCTTTGTAAACATTGACACTTCAAGTTCCTTTATATGTTTCCATTTTCCCTTTTAGTCGTGTCTCTGTTTTGTTTAGCCCATGCTCAATTGTTGTCGCTTCCTCCTTTTCCCACGCGTCTTCTTCACTTTATCAAACACGTGTCTTCTTCACTTTATCAAATGCTTCACTGGAGAGAGAACCATCTGACTTTTTGTTATCCTCTAGACTAACGAAAACTGCAGTGAGAGAGAAATCTGGCAATCAATGTCGTTTCCGGCGATTCTTGCATGTCGTCGATGTTCCTTCGGTTTCAGCGCCAATGATGTTTTCATGTTTCTCAGCGCCTTTGGGCCGGAGATCCACGTCATTTCTGTTGTTCATCATTTTTTTGGGTTTTTCTGTTTTACCGTTGGTGTTAGATCATCTGAAATATGATCTTGAAGACGTTTGTTTTTGCCGGTTGCCCGGTAGGTCGATGATGGTTCATCTAAGATCCAATTCTGGAATATATGCTATTTGTTGCCTTGATGATGGTGGTTGTTTGCTCTGATCAAACAAACATTTATTTTCGTTGGTAATCTTATATAGTTAACTGCCAACTCGATGATGTTGGTGACCATAGGTTCAACTGAGAGTATTTTTCGAGCTTTGATAAACCATAATTTTTGTATGTCAGTGAAGAAAGTTTATTGCAAACTCTAATGATGACTTTAGGTTCATCTGAGAGTTGTATCGATATGTGATCTCTTAATGATGAATAAAAGTGAATGCGAAGTTGAGTACGATGACCATTGGGTGATTGGAGAGTTGTTTGGATCTGTAATCTGACACTTGGTTTTACCCCTGTGCCTTTTGCCAGAAATGATATTAATCCGATCTCAAAGGTTGGAGGCTATGATGAAGTCATAAAAATGTATCTAATTCGTTGTTAAGGCATGGCAACCGGGATGTTAAACATTCACGGTTTGCAGCTACAATGTTTGCCAACTCTGAGCCTTAAAAAGTAAAAAAAAAAAGATCTCTTAATCAAGTTAGATTGAAAAGAAGTTACGGCTCCTTTGGTCTGCAATTTACGGGATATACAGTGTTATTCATTTTGATTGGTGATATTTGTTTTGATCAATTTGCAGGTTTTTGAGTTCCTTTTTGCGAAAGGAAAATATACAGTGTTGCTTAAAACCAAGCTACATTTGTTTTTTCCATGTGTTTTTCTTTAACTGTGACACACCTATCTACATTGATTTTACATAGTTGAAATTAGATTGAGATTTAGAACTTTAAAGAATTAAAAATATTGAATAATATCAAGAGGTTGGTTGGCTGAAAATAAAATGCAAGTCTTTGGCTAAATAAGATGAGTTCAGTTGTTATCAGTCATAACTTCATTAATACGTGTATCGAACATAATATTTGATATATAATTTTAAATAAATAACCACACAAATGATTTTAAAAATTACAATAGTATAGCATTGACATTGGAGCCTCTATCTCTGTCTATAAAATTTAATGAAAAACACATTTTTCTCTAAATTAAGTTTACTTTTCAAAAACCTTTCACGTTACTCTCTATTTATTTCTGTTGGTGCACTTGTGTCTGTACTTTGTCTGTATTTTGTCTTGTTACTGAACGATGTCTTTGTTAGTCTGTAAGTTTGACCAAGTCAACCATCCTCCGGTTTGACTTGGCCAAACAGTCAACATTATGTTTGTAATTTGTTTGGTTCGAAGGATGTGTCATCGAAGGATCACTTATATCCTTCGATGATATACTCGAAAGATGACCTTCGATAGATGGACCACGAAAGATCCCATCTTTCGTGATTCATGTTGATCATTCGAGCTGTTTGTGGTCGAAAGATGATCTTTCGACCAGTCTGCATGATCCTTCGACCAGACCTGCTGTGTTGGGTATAAATACCCGTGTGTTGTGTTCATTTCGATGGTTGGACAGAGAGTTAGACACTTAGACAGATCAGGAACACACACACACACACTAGAGAGAGTTTGCAGAACTGATTTGTAAACCTTGTGCTTGTAACGGACCTTTCATACGCATTAATACAAGTGGTGTTAATCGTTGAGTCTTGTGTGTTGTTTATTTGGGTGTTCTATCTCGGTTTGCTATCTCGGTTGGATTCCGCACAACCGGGTTGGTTTGTACACAAGGATTAGGCGACTAGATCCTCCCCTAGCCGGACCTACAAGTGGTATCAGAGCCGAGGCTCTTCTCCTTGTTAAAACCGAGGTGTCTACGGGCTGTTTTTCGGGTTTTTAAAGTTTATGTTTTTCTGGAAAATCTTGCTATTTTGCCTTGTGTTTGACTTAAAACCTTGTTATTTTTCATGTTTTCATGTTAGTCTTGGGTTTTTGTTAAACATTTTAGCAAACAGTGTGTTCCGAAAGTTTGTGGGTTTTCCGGAAAACTCAGATTTTTGGGCTGTGTTCTTGACATAATCATAGTGTTCTTCATAAGTTTGAACTTTTGATCTTAAAATTTTTAAACTTCAAAGTGTTTGTGTGTTAGGAAGAGTAAACTGATTAAAATATTGGACTTTACTTGATTGGTGAAACCTGCATGTTCAGAAGATATGGTCTGAACATACTTTCTGCCGAAAGTTCTCACCAACCCGTCAACTTTTTCACCAACTTGTCACCGATTGTCAACTGTGTCAGAACCGTTCGAAAGATATCCTTCGAACTCGAAAGACCATCTTTCGATCAGTGGAGGTTCGATAGATCATCATCCTTCGAACCAAGGAATCATTTCGAAACATTCATCTTTCGGTCTACTGTTCATTTTCGAAAGACAAGGATCCTTCGATTGGGGAGTCTTTCGAAGTCATCTTTCGTGTGTATCTTTCGGTCTACAGTACTTTTTCGAAAGATAAGGATCCTTCGTTTGGAGAATCTTTCGAAAAACATTGTTCGAAATTCAACAGAGATCTTTCGAACCCTGTTGATCCTTCGAACAAGTGCTGATCTTTCGATCATTAGTCTGTTTATGCTTAACAGTTTGTGTTTCTTGTCTTTCGATCTCAGATCCTTCGAACAGATCCTTCGGCTGGTGTAATATTATTTTTCTTGATCAAAAATGAATTCGATGTGGGGTGTTCCGGTAAATGCCGAGATGTATTTTGGTACTCCAGCTCCGGATTCGGGTTCGCAAGCTAATGCTACATCTACCGGTCAATGGGCATTTGTATCAAATCAAGCTCCAAGTGTTCAAAGCATTTTGCTAAGCGAAAGTGAAACAGGAAGTTTGAATAGGCCTCCCAAGTTGATGCATTTAAGTGAATATCCTGGATGGTTTGACAGATTTCATACATATGTCCTTGGTCAAAATACAGAGTTGTGGTTGCGGTTCATCACAGATTTTGATCAAACAATAGAGGTTGCTGCATCATCTGCTGCTACATTTGCAGATCTTACCGAAGATCAAAAGAAAATCTATGATTTGGAGAAGAAAGCATATGCCATTCTTACTCAGGCATTAAACAAAGATATTTATCATCAATTCGTCAGTTTCAAGACAACGAAGCAGTTGTGGGACGCATTGAAGATAAGGGGCATAGGAAATGAAGCAACACGTCAATTAAGAAAAGATCTGCTAAAGAAAGAGTTTGATGGTTTTGTTTGTATGCAGAATGAATCTCTAGGAGATTTGACAAGTCGATTTACCCATTTGCTGACTGAATTGGCAAATACTGGGGTTGTAACAACTTCAGTAGAGATAGTGAAGAAGTTTGCAGATGCACTGCCACCTCAATGGAGTAATTTCATAGAAATCATGAAGTACAATGGCACTTTGGATACAACAAGCTTCAGTGATTTTGCTCAACTCCTGGAAAACAAGAATCAGGAAGAAACTCTAAAGGCAAAAAGAGTTGCAGTGCCACAAAATCCTGAAATTTATTATGGAACTTCTAGCACTTCTACAAAACCTTCTTCACACGCTCCAATTCAAACAGCATTTGTGTCTAGCACGAGCTTGTATGGCACTCCTCCTCCAACAACAGATATGTTTGGAAATCCGCTTAATCCAGCTCCTCAACCAGCACCACAACAGCAACAGCAAATCAGAGCAACTGATATATTCGGGAATCCACTTCCTCCTCAACAGCAAGCGTGTTATGGAAGCACATCATCTGCTGGTCAACAATCAAAGCCAAATACAGTACGGCTCGACACCTCAAGCTTTTCTAAAGTCAGTGTGGAAGTAGCAAAGGAACACATGGAGCTGCTAAACACTGTGGTGAGCGCATACTGTGGATTAGTGGAAGGTCAGATTGGCAACATTAATCTGACTCAAGAAGACTATCAGCAGATAGATAAAGAGGAGATGGAGATGATGGATATTAAGTGGGCCTTTGCCAGTGCTGTTAGGCGAGCAAAGGATTTTATGGAAAGAACAGGCCGAACCAGCTTGGAAAGCAAAAAGGACACCAAGTATGGGTTTGATAAGCAAGCTGTTAAATGCTTCAATTGTGGTGAACGTGGTCATTTCAAGCGTGAATGTACAAGACCAGCTCAGCATGGGAACCAGAATCCCTTCAGAGGTCAAGGAAACAGGGCCAATCAGAACCAAGCGAGGAACAATGATCGCACACTGGTGCCTGTCAACAACCAGACTCAAGCAGGACCATCAAATGCCAATCAGGCACTTGTGGTTCAAGTAGATGAAGGCTGTGATTGGTCAATCCAGTTGGGAAATGATGCACCAGATGGAACAGCTTGTTTTGCTGAAGTGGTTAATGATCTTAAGCACGCCAGTGGTGGAGAATCTTCCACCAATAGTAGTGAATCTTCTGAGGATGAAGACTCTTCCGGTTATAGTGGAAGTTCAGATGAAGAATCCTCCGCTTCAGGCGATGATCATGCGGATGACACATCAAGTGCGTCAGTCGATGCAAATATTGATGAGCTTTTGGATGAAGCTGCAGCAGGAATTCAAAGAAGATCTATTTTGGTGGATCAAGCTGCTTTTTCTTCGTCTTCTCTCCATTCAGCCTTTATGGCGAATGTCGACAGTTCATCAAGTCAGGTATGTGTCGATGAACTCACTTCTGTTAGCTGTAATAACTGTGATAGTTTGCATGTTAGATGTGCTGAGTTGGAAGCAAACATGTCTGAGTTGCAAGGCAAACACGATGCTTTACAAGCTAGTTTGTTTGAATTGCAAGACAAACATGTTTCTGTGAATGATAGGTGGTGTGAATTGCAAAGCAAGCACGAGGCTTTGCAAGAAAAATATGATGTGACATTCATTCACAATCAGAAATTAACCGTTGATATTTCAAAGTGCACTGAAGCCAATATGTTTTATGAAAACCATGAAAAGGGATATAAATCAATGATTGAAACATTGAAGAAAGATAAAACAGAGTTAACTAAAATGGTTTCCAGAAAACAAACGGACATTAATTTGTATATCACTCGTCTTGAGGTAATGCAAAAAGAAATGGCTTGTGTTAAAACAGAAAGTGAGGCGATCCGACTCAAGTTAGACAGTTATTTGAGTTCTAGCTATGTGTTGGATCACATCATTGATGTTCAGAAAGAGAAAAAGGATGTCACATGCATAGGTTATAAGAAATGTCCACCACCCGTGAGAAACAACTTTGATGCACTGCCTGATGAGGAGTATAGAACTCATTTTGAACCCTCTGTTCCTTTGGACGTTGAGGAATTTGCTACAGGACTCGGATACAAGAAAGAAGTATCGTCAGATTCAGATGTGTCAGCAGATACTTTTGTAACTGCTGAACCGAATCAGGATCCTCCAGTTGTGATTGAGGATACTGACTCTTCTGATGATGAGTCTGATGATACCGATTCAGCAAAGTCTGATGCGGTGATAAAAGATGAGGACATACCTCTTGAGAATCACATTCTGTGTGATCCTCCTGCAAAACCCGCTAAGACTATTGCAACTGAGTCCTCATCTGAGAAAGAGTCGGAGAGTGTAGATTTGTTGTACACTCTTGTTGGTGATGATAAAATTTACTCAGACAAAGATTTTCCCATTAAGAATGTTAACCAATCCTTAATCAGTAAAGTCTTTGAAAATTCAACAAGTAAGTTTTTGGGAAAGACAGGACCACATGTTACAGTCACACAGTGTCCTCCTATCCCAAAGGCTGAAGTTAGAAAACAGTTTGGGAACAAGAAATTACCAACAGTGCCAAAACAGCAAAACCATACCAAAACAAATGGTAAGGCACCGACTCAAACTCAAAAGAAGCCGAATCAGAAGAAGAAGAAGAATGTGAACTTTGTGAAGTCGAAGGGAACGGACAAAATTGAAAAGTTTGCAAATCAATCTAATTTAGATTTTGTCCAAAAAGCAACTGTGATGAAAAGGAATGAACCAAGTTGTTCAAAACCTAGTACCTCGGGATCACAAAGTTCATCATCGGCAAGACGACCACATGATACTTCGGGGTTTGTTGAACGAAGATCATGTTTTGAATGTGGAACAATCGGGCATATTGTTCGAAATTGCCCGTATCTTCATAAACAAAAAGGCATAGTTGATGATCCCCGTGGCCCAACTGACCGCAAGCGATCTGTTTCTGTAAAACAAGATCCTCGACTCATAAGAGAAAGGGAAAAGAAACAGAAACGTCAACAGGTCAAGAAAATTGAAAAAGCAATTAAAACCGATGTGGCTCAAAAACAATCTGTTTCTGTCAAACCAAACAATTTAAAAACTTCAGACAATCATGAAGTTAAGTTTTTAAAGAATAACACTGGTATAACAAAACAGACTTGGAAACCAAAAACGGTTACTGAATCAGGGGGACCATCACAATTTCCGAATCATCAAAAGGTGGAAGTTATTGTTGTTGATAAAAATGGAAGACCCAAGACCACAATGGCTTGGGTCCCCATCTCCAACTAATCGATTGAGTTTATGTGCAGGGTGTTCCAGGAGGAACTATCAGTAGTCATTGGATTGTTGATAGTGGGGCATCCAGGCACATGACAGGCGACATGAAGCTTCTCTACGACGTCAAATCTATTAGAGGAGGTTATGTTGCTTTTGCTGGAGATAAGGGCGGATATATAACGGGTGAAGGAATGATTTCCAACGCGGTTGTTAGCTTTGACAAGATCAACTTTGTGCAACAACTTGATCACAATCTTCTTAGTGTTTCTCAAATTTGTGACAAGCAGTTCTCAGTACACTTTGATGCTAATGGATGTTATGTGCTGAAACCCGGCTTCAAAATTCCAAAAGAATGGATTCTCTTGTCGGCTCCAAGGATAAATGATCTGTATGTCCTTGATATGAGCCAAGCTATCACAACGTCTGCACAAGCAACATGTTTCGTTTCCAAAGCCACAGAAAAAGACACAATCTCTTGGCACAGACGAATGGGTCACATTCACTTACGCAAAATGAATCATTTGGTGTCAAATGAATTGGTGAATGGTGTTCCTCTTAAAAATTTCCATCTTCAAGACGTCTGTGTTTCGTGCCAGAAAGGAAAACAAACGAAGAAGCGACACCCTACAAAGAAAGTCAACACGGTGGCTGTTCCTCTTGAACGTTTGCACATGGATTTGTTCGGTCCTGTCAAGTACAAAAGCATTAGGAATGATCAATACTGCCTCGTGATAACTGATGATTATTCAAGATTTTCTTGGGTGGCGTTCATGGCACACAAGAGTGAAACCTTCGGTATTATCAAAAACTTGATCATTCAGATTGAGAATCTATATAACTTGAAGGTTAGGCGGATACGTAGCGACAATGGTACTGAATTCAAAAATCATGCCATGGCGGAGTTTTGCACTTCAAAAGGTATTCTTCACGAATTTAGTGAAGCTTATACTCCTCAACAGAATGGCGTCGCTGAACGTAAGAACCGCACATTGATCGAGACTGCTAGGACTATGTTGGTAGAGTCGCAGCTACCCATTCCATTCTGGACTGAAGCTGTGTCTTCTGCATGCTATACTTTGAACCGAGTCCTTACAGTCAAAAGGCACAACAAGACCTGCTTTGAGCTTATCAACAAACGGAAGCCAGACTTGTCTTATCTTGAACCGTTTGGAGCTCCTTGCACTATTATCGATCCTAATGGAAAGTTTGGGGCAAGAGCAATTGAAGGATACTTTCTTGGGTATTCCACCCCGAACTTAAGAGTCTGGAATCTAGAGACTAAAAGGGTCGAGGAATGGTCTGAAGTCAGAGTACAAAGGCACACTTTACCAGTTAGGAATCCTGGACAACCTTGGATGTTTGAGTACGATGACTTTTTCAATTCGATCAATGTTGAAGCCGTTGAAGAAAGTGCTGCGGCAAGGATGTTTTTCGAGAGCGACAATGCAACAGATTCACCGTTGGTTCGTCCCATTATAGTCAATCAAGAACCATCTTCAGTGAACAATAATGCTCTCGACAATGAGGATTTTCAAGATGCTACCGAATTGAACGAATCTTCAGAGGATGATGAATTTCTCGATGCAGATCAAGAAGCTTCAACAGCAGTTCATGGTATTTCAGAGGGTACACCTCCAGTGGATGTCCCTCGAACAGCTGAAACTTCTGCATCATCCTCTTCGTCAATTCCGGGCCTTGAATTGATTGTTGATCTGAATCTCAACAATCTGGGTACAAATATTCCAGTTCAAGATAATCCAGAAACAAGGATTCATAATACCCATCCTCAACAAAACATCATCGGGAATGTACAAAGTGGCGTTCAAACAAGAAACATGTTGCGGAACAACAACAATGCAGGCTTGTATGCAACTATCCGAGAATCTGGTCAACAGAATGATTGGTCTTTCGCGTGTTATGTCTCACAGGAAGAACCAAGAACTTGGAAAGATGCTTTGAAAGATAGCTCATGGGTTGAAGCAATGCAGGAAGAACTGCAACAATTCCAGAAGCTTGGTGTCTGGAAACTCGTAGAGAAAACTGCTGGATACAAGAAGATTGGTACCCGTTGGGTGTTTAAATGCAAAAAGGATGACCGTGGGATTGTTATCCGAAACAAAGCAAGGCTAGTCGTTCAAGGTTTTCGTCAGATTGAAGGAATCGACTACAACGAAGTGTATGCACCTGTTGCACGTCTAGAAGCCATTCGGATCTTTCTGGCCTATGCCTCATTCAAAGGTTTCAAGGTATACCAGATGGACGTGAAGAGTGCTTTCTTACATGGTGTGGTGGAAGAAGAGGTGTACGTCGAACAGCCTCCAGGTTTTGAAGATCCTATCCATCCCGATCGGGTTTGGTTGCTCAACAAAGCTCTATATGGTCTACATCAAGCACCGCGAGCTTGGTACGCAACCTTATCTAATTATCTGCTGGAGAACGGTTTTCGCAGAGGTCTTATCGACTGCACTCTTTTCATCAAAGAACAAGATGGAGATCTTCTACTGGTACAGGTATACGTTGATGATATTATATTTGGTTCTACTAATGATGTTTTGTGTAGGGATTTCGAGCGTGTTATGCAGGATAAATTCGAGATGAGTGCTATGGGGGAAATGACCTTCTTTTTGGGCCTACAAGTACAACAAACAGAGTCTGGGATATTCATCCATCAGACTAAATATGTTGGTGACATCTTGAGCCGGTTCCAGATGTCTGATGCAACGCCCATTGGTACCCCATTGCCACAAAATCACGGAATTACTCCAGACTTGAAGGGTCAAGATGTTAGCCCCTCATACTACCGCGCGATGATAGGATCTCTTATGTACCTCACAGCATCAAGACCAGATATAATGTACCCAACGTGCCTGCTTGCCAGATATCAAGTGAACCCGAAGGCCTCACATCTTGCAGCTGTAAAAAGGATTTTTCGTTATTTGAAGGGTTGCCCTGACACCGGTCTGTGGTACCCTAGGGATAATAACTTTGACTTGATCGCTTTCAGTGATTCTGATTTTGGCGGATGCAAAATCGACGGCAAATCCACAACGGCTGGATGTCAGTTTTTGGGAAATCGCCTAGTCACATGGCAGTGCAAGAAGCAGACGTGCGTCGCTACATCAACATGCGAAGCTGAATACATTGCTGCCTCAAGTTGTTGCTCCCAAGTCCTGTGGATACAACAACAAATGCGTGATTACGGTTTTGAATTCCTAACTACTCCTATTTACGTTGATAATTCTGCTGCATTACAGATCACTAAAAATCCTGTGCAGCATTCAAAGACTAAGCACATCGACATTAAGTATCCCTTCATACGTGATTGCTTTGAGAAAAGGCTAATCGATGTTGCTTACGTCCACACCGATGACCAACGTGCCGACCTTTTTACCAAAGCTTTTGACAAATCTAGATTTGACTACTTATTATTGGTAAACGGCATTAAGGTCAAGCAAGAGTAAATCCAACATCGGAAAATCATTTTTGTAAATACCTTTGTGTTTTAAATTTGTCTTAGTTTATTGATTTTAGGGGGAGTAAATCCAAAATTTGAAAATCCAAAAACATTGAAAATTTTCAAAAACACAAAAACAATAGAAAATCAAAAATGAGTTTCCTGGCGAGCAAAAGAGAAAATGATAGTACATCAGTGGTCTGTCTAAACCTCTTTAAACCTAAACTGAACAGCGATAAGCAGCTCTATATAAGATGTATCGGTAGGCTCACAATCATTTTAAAGTGTGCAGGGTGATATAAACTTAAATCGACTGAAGACTGGGTGGGAACTATTCATTGGCATATGGTCTTAGTACCGAAATTTCGTTTGAGAGATTGCCGAGGTTCTGAGATATTCGGTCTTTATGCTGCTTATCATCTGGGTATCATGGTTGTATCTTTTACCGAAAAATAACGGGGACGCAAGTCTAGATCTTCCATGATACTATACATACGTGTACATATTGCATACGACCTCAATAAGTGATCAACAATCACATGTCCAAACAAATAAGTGATAAAATATCACAAATTCTTTCCGGGTGTCAAGTTCGTCTCTCTGCTGTACGAAAGTACTGACCTGTTCACGGACTTGCTCTTGTGCCCTCATGCATCGAAAATCAAGTTCCTCATCAATAAGTGATTATATCACACAGGACTTGTTTTCAATCAAAATAAGTGAGAATCTCACATCATATACGGTCAAACAGATGATAATCGGTATACTCACCGGTAAGATGAACCCTCGTGCATACCTTGATACGGGAATGTGTCGTGATGTGGATGAACACCGGTCGGTAAGTATAAATCATACCTTAACGTATCCCCTCGCCATGATTACATCTGATAAGTTGAGCTTAAGTGGACAACAATACCGATAATTGTTATAGGATGCTTATCTTAATGTTATCTAATTGAACAACAAGAGCGTTTTGGCATGACCATACACTGATATGATTCTCTTACCCTCGAAACTCGCAAAAAGAATGTTTGTATATATTTATTTACTGCTTTCAGTCCTTACATTTCTAATATAAACTTTAGAAAAGCCAAAAAGATTTTATTTCTATCTTATTTTCGATCGTACGATGTTGGAGCTCGAGTCTTCGTTACCTGAAACCTGAACGAAAACCGAAAACGACTAAATCTTCATAAACGGTCGAAATTTGCAAGTGTTGAAAGTTAAAATTGAAGTTGATAAAATACTTTAAACTTTCAAACTGTCGGACGGTGTTTGTTTAAACAATGGTCACTCGTGTGTCGTTTGTTTATGTTAAACTATACTCCAAGCAGTTGTTCTCATTACGCGTTTAGATTTCTTGCATGTGCAGATTCTAAAGGCAAGGAGAACATGGTCGATGACAAGCTTCGGAATGAAGACACAACGTGAAGGCACTCAAATGATGAAGATGATCGAGTTGCCGCTGGCCATCATCAACACCACAAGGATCTCAAGTTGTAAAGATCAAGACATTCACGAGCATAACTCAAGGGGGAGCTTATGTTAAGGGGGAGTTTGTCAACACACTTCCTAAATGAAAAGGGAGTTTGTTGATACACTTTCTGCTTTCAAGACGTGAAGACTTTGAAGATCCTCCGACATAGAAGACAAGAAAGGCGAAACTCGCGAGTAGCGTCCAAGGGGGAGTTTGTTGATACATATATGTGGACGCGACTCGACTCGACGCGACTTGGTTCGGTTCGACCCGGTTAGGTTCGGCTCAAGCCCGACGTCACGACATTCCTCCGTCGTGCGCCCCAGAGTTCGACACGCGAGGCACGAAGCGCCGCGAGCCGGTTCCCGCTGCCACATCATCATGACATCATCATGATGATGTCATGATGATGTCACCATGTTGACTAAATACAATTTCATGAACTAAGGCTTACAATTTACGAAATTGTTGAAGACTGTACGTGCATGGCATATTATTATGGTCCAATCAGATTGTTTGGGCCTCTCCAACATTGGGCCGAACTCCAAGCCAATCGCACAGGCCAAACAGTTGGAACATTGGTGTAATTGTCTGTGTCGAAGGTTGGGCCATCGAAAGATTGTTTCTATCCTTCGATGAGCTCGAAAGATATCCCACGAAGGATACTGATGGACTTCGAAGGATATGCCATCCTTCGAAGCATATGTGGATCCTTCGATGGATGCATGATCGAAAGATGATGTTTCGATCGGTAATTCTGATCCTTCGACACGACGTGCTGTGATGGATATAAATATCCATGTAGTGTGTGAGAACCGAAGGCAGAAAACTAGAGAGAGAGTGTAGTGAGAGAAAGTTCCGGTGAGCTTTGTATTTGTCAAATATTGTACCGAAACTTTGTCGAAATCAATACACGTAACTGTTAATCGTTGATATCTTTACGTATTGTTCACTTTCTCGATCTCGGTTTGCATCTCCGGTTGGATTCCGCACAACCGGGTGTGTTCGATAACAAGGATTAGGCGACTAGATCCTCCTAGCCGGACCTACAATTTCTCTATCATACGCATAATTATTTATTTTATTATTTTTTCTCTTTTCTACACACTCACAATAATATATAGACGCATGGATATGAGCCTCTAAATATAGAGGTTTGCTTTACTTACTAATATAGAGATTCCAATGTAAATACTCTAAATAAAGAGACTTTACCTTGCGTCTTGAGATGTAACATGACATCGTAAGACGTCAAGGGATGCAAGTGTGTGAGCGTGCCACACAATGAACGTGATCCACAATGCACGTGATCCACAATGCACGTGATCATCCGACAGACCTGCGGCACAAAGCACGGGATCATTCGACGAACCCGCACGAACATGATCATCCAACACGTAATGGACGTGACCCTTCTGACGAACCCGCAGCGCAACGCGCGCGGGCAAAATTTACTAGTTAATTACTAAAGTACATACCTATACGTATATGTACACAACTTTTATTTATTTAATATTTTTGGTAACTAATTTTAGCATTTTTATTTAATGTTTTGTGATAATATGTTTCTAACCTTCTCAAACCTCTTTTCCCATAACCTTTCTTAAGAAATTTCAAATCTATATATAATGCAAAGTTTTATTATATTCTTTTATATAACAGTTTATTTTGTAACTGATAAGGGCCCAATTAAAGTTTATAGAAGAAGAAGGAAACGGGCCACAACTGCCCATATGGAAAACTGAATTATGGGAAAGTAAACACCCTTCTATAATCCAAATAGGAAACTTTATTTGAACTGAAGTAAACAACCCGATTCGAGAGGGGCAATGTCTCCAAATACACAATACTTTGATAATGAAAAACAAGGATGAACCATGTGAAAGTAAAAAGCTTGCTTTAATATAGGAAACTTTATTTGAACTGAAGTAAACAACCCGATTCGAGAGGGGCAATGTCTCCAAATACACAATACTTTGATAATGAAAAACAAGGATGAACCATGTGAAAGTAAAAAGCTTGCTTTAATAGACCATGACACTTAGAAACTGCTCCATAAAGTAGGCATAGGAACATCTCTTCACCCTTTCATTTTCTCGCAAATAATAGGCATAGTAACTGCTCACCATTCTTCCAATTTTTGCTGCTGACTCCTTGACCAAGTGGATCCAACTTAATCCCAAAAACATAATTCAGTTTTTCCATATGGGCAGCTGTGGCCCGTTTCCTTCTTCTCGGATAAACTTTAATTGGGCCCTTATCATTACTTCCCTCCCGGTAAAACTCCTTGTCCTCAAGGCGGAATGTCAGGAATTGTTTTGCCAATAGATCATAAGATTCCCAGGTTGCTTCTTCCACTGGGCGATTACACCAAGATACCAGCAATTCTAGAACCAAATGGTCAGCTTCGGAAACCCAACGATGAGCTATAATATAATTTGGTTGCAAGTCAATTTCCCAATCTTTAGTGATGGGTAATGGAGGTTGTTGCTCAGAAGAGAACGATCCATGGGCGGGTTTAAGCATGGACACATGGAACACCGGGTGAATTCTAGCAGTAGGTGGAAGCTCCAGTTCATATGCAACAGGACCCGGGCAAATACGATTTGGACCGAAAAAGCGTGGAGAAAGTTTTTCATATCGACGTTTGGCTAAACTCTGCTGATGGTAGGGTTGAATATTTAGGAAAACAAAATCACCAACCTGAAATGTCAGATCTCGTCGTTTGTGGTTGGCTTGATTCTTCATCCGATCTTGGGCTCTTTTGAGATTGTTTCTAAGAAGCCTTAGCATATCATCTCGGTCTATTAACTGCTGGTCCAATTCTGCATTTTTAGTCTCCCCCATCACATAAGGGAATAAACAAGGGGGCTCCCTGCCATAGACGACGGTGAAAGGAGTGGTGCTTGTTGCCGTATGATACCCGGTGTTATAAGAATATTCAGCCCATGGTAAATAAGTACTCCATTTGGTTGGTTGTTCACTAGCAAAACACCATAAATAGGCTTCAAGACAACGGTTCAGAACTTCGGTTTGCCCATCCGTTTGGGGATGGTAACTTGTACTCAATTGGAGCTTAGTTTGGCTCAAACGAAATAATTCCTGCCAAAAATGGCTGAGAAAAATCACGTCCCGGTCAGATACAATGGATCGTGGAAAACCATGCAACCAAATTATCTCCTTACAAAAAATTGCAGCCACCCCTTATGCAGTGAAAGGATGCGAGAGGCAAAGAAAATGAGCATATTTGCTCAAACGATCGACCACCACTAAAATAGTATCATAACGACCTGAAGGAGGTAAACCGACTATAAAGTCCATTGAGAGGTCTTCTCAAATCTGATTGGGAATGGGTAAGGGCTGAAGTTGACCAGCAGGAGACAATGTTTGGTATTTCTGCTGTTGACAGATTACACATTGTTGCACAAATTTTCAAACATCTTGTTTCAGTTTAGGCCAAAAGTTCCTGGCTGAAATACGCTTAAGTGTCTTTAAAAATCCCCCATGACCTCCAGTCGGGGTGTCATGTGCCTCCTGTAACAACTTCTGCTTGAGATCAGGTATCTCTGGTATCACTAAGCGTCCTTTATAGAATAAAAACTGATCAATGATGGAGAAGCCAGCAACTGATGATGGATCAGCTTGTAGTTTGTTGATTTTATTGCTGGTAACTGGGTCATTTTTGAGTCCCAGTTTGATGTTAGCCACCTCTACACAATATGGTACCATTAGTGTCAATAACTATCCCGAATAGGGTCGGCGAGATAAGGCATCTGCTCCTCTATTCTCTTTCCGTGCTTTGTGAATAATAGAGAAGTCATAAGGCATAAGTTTCAATAGTAAACGCTGCTGCTCGGTAGTTGTAATCCGCTGCTCAAGTAAGAACTTCAAGGTGTAATGATCGGTACGGATGAGAAAATGTCGACAAAGCAGGTAATGACTCCACTTTTGTACCGCCAATACTAAAGCCAACAGCTCCCGATCATAAGCTGATTTGCATCGATTAGAAGGGGAAAATCCCTTGCTAAAATAGGCCATAGGGTGATCTGCTTGAGACAATATAGCCCCTACACCATCAGAAGAAGCGTCACAGTCACATTCGACGACAAATGGTTGTGAGAAGTCGGGTAACCTCAAAATAGGTGTGGACAACAATGCTTGTTTCAATTCGTTAAAGGCATTTAGGGCTTCTTTTGACCACACAAAACCATCTTTCTTAGTCAACGCTGTGAGGGGTCGTGCTATCAAGCCATAGTCCCTAACGAAACGTCTATAATATCCCGTTAGACCAAGGAACCCTCTTACTTCCTTGGCTGTTGAAGGTATTGGCCAAGATTGCACTGCTGAAATCTTTTCATCTTCAACTTTAACACCTTTCGAATTAACCACATGCTCGAGAAACACCACTTGTGGCTGCCCGAAACAACACTTCGACATCTTAGCGAAAAATTGATTGTCGTATAGTAACTTTAAGGCCTGTTCCAAATGAGATTAGTGTTGCTCCATGGTATGGCTGTAAATCAAGATATCGTCAAAAAATACAAGTATGAAGCGACGTAAAAAGGGACGAAATAAATCGTTCATAATAGCTTGAAACGTGGAAGGCGCATTCGCCAACCCAAACGGCATAACCTTGAACTCGTAATGCCCCGAATGAGTACAAAAAGCCGTTTTTGCAACATCTTGAGCTGTCATTCTGATTTGGTAATACCCAGATCATAAATCAAGTTTAATAATACCGTTGCACCTTACAATTCATCCAGTAACTCGTCGATATTCGGAATGGGGTACTTGTCGGCTACCGTTATCTTGTTAAGGGCTCGATAATCGACACCCATTCTCCATGTATTATTTTTCTTTTTTACTAACAAGACCGGACTCGAAAAGGGGCTTGTATAAACCCGCCTATCAAAAGTTGGTTGACTTGTTTCTCTATTTCGGTTTTTGCGAATGCGGGTATCGGTAGGGTCGGATATTGGGTGGTGGTGCGTTGGGAATTAGGTGGATTGAGTGGGTTTGGGTTCTAATAGTTGGTAGGGTTTTGGGTTCATAAAAAACAGTGGAGTATTGGTTGATAATAGGTTGTAGTGGAGTTGGAATTTGTGGGTTGCTTACTGGTTCAATAGCCAAGTGTTGGAAACTAGATGATTTTTGGGGTCACATTTCAATACCTTTCAGCTTGTATCGTTTACCATCAATAGTGAAAATCATAAATAATTCTTTCCAATTTGCTTGAACCGTATTCAAGGTAGCTAGCCACTGAATGCCCAAAACTAAATCAGCCCCTCCAATTGAGAAAGGGTAAAAGTCTTGAATAATCTTCAAATCATTAACCTGTACAGAAAGACTTTTGCAAATCTGATCACATCGGATTACATCACCATTACCGATTTGAACCCCGAAAGGTGGTATCGGTTGGGTCTCAAGTTTTAGTTCTTTCACCAGTTCTTTCACCAAACAATCTGAGATAAAATTATGGGTGGAACCCCCATCAATTAAAATTAAAACCTCTGTAGAATTCAACATACCATGGACTTTCATCATTGTTGGATGCGATTTCCCGAGGATAGCATGTAAACTGATCTCTGCTCTCTCCTCTTGTGTCTCATCAGTATTAGTTATTTCAGTTTCTTGCTGCTCCACTAAGTCCTCTTCGGCTTCTAACAGTTTTAGTGTACCCGTTTTACATCTATGTCCTGGACCATATTTCTCCTCACACCTGAAGCATTCACCCCTTAAATAACGATTTTGTTTTTCGGTGTCTGAAATTTTGAATGGATTTTTTGGTTGGTTAGAGGGTTGAGAGTTGGAAGAGGTAATGGTTTTAGAATCAAGTGGTGGTGGTTTGGAATTTGGTGCTCCAATAGAACTCTTTCCGGGTCGATGCTGGTTTGATATAGACTCAAATTCCAAAGCAAGACTCATAGCATTGTAAACGGTACGTGGTTTGTGTATTCTCACATCAGCCTTTAATTCTTCCTTCAACTCGTTGAGAAAAACCCCTAACAAACAGTGGTCTGGCCAGTTTAAAACCTGCGAAGATCGCCTGGCAAATTCTTGACAGTATTCCTGTACCGATGCAGTTTGTTTTATACTACACAGGTATTCATCTGGATTTTGAAACTCGGCTGGACCGAATTTTTGGTGAAGGTTTGCACTAACTCTTCCCAGAAAGTCAAAGTATGATCATCCGAAAGCCAGGAATAGAGGTCTAAGGCATCTCCCTCTAGGTGCATAGATGCTATTTCTACCTTCTCCTCATCTGGTATCTTATAATACCGAAAATATTTTTCCGCCTTTAATACCCACCCACGTGGATCCCCTCGGTTAAAAATAGGAAAATCAATTCTGTTGTAGGGTTTGTATCCGACTCGTCCCTTCCACGAGCTCTCCCCTTCATCAAAGATACTGCCCTTAGACCAGTCTCCTTTCAAGGCTGCAATGTCTTCCTTCATTGAATCAATGGACTCTAATTTTGCAGCAGTGGCAGCCAGTTGAGCAGCAAGTTGGTCTGGGTTTGAGCTGCTGCCATCCGAAGTGCTCCGGGTTTGAACCATCTTTCGTTTCCCGGCAATGGAACCAAATGATAAGATCTATAATCCAAACAGGAAACTTTATTTGAACTAAAGTAAAGAGCCCGATTCGAGAGGGGCAATGTCTCCAAATACACAATACTTTGATAATGAAAAACAAGGATGAACCATGTGAAAGTATAAAGCTTGCTTTAATAGACCATGACACTTAGAAACTGCTCCATAAAGTAGGCATAGGAACAGCTCTTCAACCTTTCATTTTCTCACTAATAATAGGCATAGTAACTGCCCCCCATTCTTCCAATTTACTGCTGACTCCTTGACCAAGTGGATCCAGCTTAATCCCAAAAACATAATTCAGTTTTTCCATATGGGCAGCTGTGGCCCGTTTCCTTCTTCTCGTATAAGCTTTAATTGGGCACTTTTCAGTAACCTTTAAGTTTTAGGTTCGATGAATGGGCGCCATTCAGTGCGGATCTAAGCACATGGTTGTTGGGTTGCTTAAGTTCTATTAACGAGAATACTTATTCACTATTCTTAACACCAGGTCCTGGCATGAATAAAATATTAAGAAAATTGAGACGAGTTTGGTATGAATTCTTGTTTTAGCGGGATTGGAGGATAAATTACGACTTCACAAGATGTCTTTGGAAGCCCTCGGGCAAAGGTTATTTTAAGAGAACCAACAAAAAAACAACTCGATGAATTTAGTCCAATACTTGTGAGCGTGATGGATCTAATATTTTCAAAAGCAGGGATAATAAACTAGGGACTATAAAGTAATCCGGACAATAAAAAAGTGTTTACAATAACCCATAAGTTACAAGTGTATGAATTATAATACCTTCCTAATGTGCAAATAAAGTAAGTTTTGATATTAAGATATACCAAGTTAATTGATAAAAAATTTGACATTATATAATAATAGTTATATATAATTTTTCACAACAATTGAAAGTAATATGACGAGTATAGGTCCAATGTTTTCCACCAGACTTGCCCTTCTCAACCTGAATAAAATACCCTTGCCCTATACGACGCGTTGGTACGATGTACTTCCAATGTTTGGCTGACGACCAATCACTGCCTTTTAATAAATCGGTCCTATATGCGCCGTAGTATAGGGTTGACCTATACGGCGTGTATAGCCCTGTACGTCTCGTATAGGGCATCATGGGATGTCCGAATAAATGGGGGAGAGGGTGTCCAAATAACCAATCCCCATTTTAATTATATGTGTTTGTATTTTAAATGTCTTTCAATAAATCACCAACAAAATATGGAACTTTAGGTTGAAACTTGCAGTAGTGCAACACAATATGTTTTATGAATGATACGTTAGATGGAGCCTCTGAATGCTCGTTAACAATTAGATCTGGTGTTCGGATTAGAGGATGTTTTCGGTGGTAAATCACAATCAACAGTATATTTTCTATATTAAATAAATATAAAACAAGAGAAAATCAAACATGAATTGTATGAAGTATAAGAGCGTAATAGGATACATAAGTTAACATCAACAATGAACGCCTATTATATTAGAATTTGGATTGAATCTGTTGAACGTCCTTGCTGTCAACTTGAAAGGCCTTTGCAAGAATATCTCCAGCGATATCAGGGTTAGATCCAAACACAGCATTTGCAATTGTAATGACACCTGGATTTTGACTGCTCAGAGCAGCAATTGCAAGAGCATAGCCATTTCCTATGTTTTGCTGGAAATGAATCAGACCTTCCGGGAACACGAAAACATCGCCCTTCTGAAGTAGTTTTGTGAATAGACGATTTTCAGGGTTTGATGTGACAAAACCGACTAGAACACTTCCTTCAATGACAGTCAATATTTCTGTGGCTCGAGGATGCGTGTGTGGAGGGTTAATGCCCCATGGAGCAAAGTCAATACGGGCCATGGAAATACCAAGGGTGTTGAGTCCTGGCAACTCTGCTACAGTCACAGCCGTCACATTAGACCCCACGTCATTCGTTGTGTTTCCCATTAGGTGGAGCCCTCTGAAGAGAAAATCGTTTGCTTGCACAAGCTTTGCATCTTTGCAAACCACACCATTCACGAGTACTGGAAAACAGAAATTGGAACTTTATTAGCGACCTCAATAAATGTTGCCTGAGGCTATAATCATATAAAGAATGCTTGCTGGAGCATTTACTGAGAAACTTTGACAATCGTACCTTTGCTATCTGGATCAGCAACACAGAAGTCTTGGAGAGGACTAGGGTCCGAAGCTAACGCAAGCGAACAAGCAAGCAACAAGAAGCCTGCTACAAGCAAACGTGACGTCATTTCTGAGAAGTGAAAACCTGTTTTTCAGTGAAATTAGCTAGCTCAGGAAATCTTTGCAATAAAGTACGTAACTTGTACATGTTTTTATAGTTAGCTTTGGGGATATAAGCAAGGATATGTTGTTCTCCCACTAATAAAAAAAACCTGTGGAAAGAGTAAAACCATGATAAAGTCATCAAATAGAAAACTTGTCATTTTCAAACTTTGTGCAATTCAAAATTAGATAAAAGTCAGGCTCTTGTAGGTATGATCGATTCTTTCATTCTCATAGAAAGTAGTTCGCTTGTCCAGTTTTTATAATTGTGCATTGTTTTTGTCCGATCAGTTACATACTTTACATAACTTTAATCTTAATTTTCTAATCCATTTAAATTAATCACCTTGGCTTTAATATTATAGTGGTTGGAATACGTCACTATAAGGCGTCCAAAGCAGGAGTCAAACGTTGAATTGCTCACTCATAGAAATCTTCATGTATAATGGTGTAAACCATGTACTTCTAGGGATGGCAATGGTACATACCCGACCCAATACCCGTCGGGTATTTCTCGGGTAATTACCCGTCGGGTACCGGTTATACCCGTTAGTTTGTTAAAAGATATACATTGGGATTTCTAAATACATTTTTTACTATTATAAATTAAAAATATACATTACATACATATAAGTTTTATTATAAATTAATAATAACTTTATAATATTTATACACTTATATGTATATACTTCACAACATACAAAATATAAATACTATCAATAAATACATATGCTAAAAGAAAATTTATTTTTTTTACATTATGAAAATACTAAAATAAATCACTAATAGATAAGGGTTAACGAAAAATAAAAATATAAATTAAAAACTTCGGGTATATGACCGGATATATAGTTCGGGTAAACGGGTATGGGGTATCGGGTAATCGGGTCGGGTATCACCTAATCCCATACCGGACCCATACCCGTGCAAATTTTAAAATTAATCCCATACTCGGCCCAATACTCGTCGGGTATCGGGTATACCCGTCCCATTTATGTCGGGTTTCGGCTATACCCGTCGGGCTCGGGTAATTTTGCATCCCTATGTACTTCCGATAATGCAAATGAATTGAAAATGAACTTACTGTGCGATTGATCAGTTGCGGTCACATGTTTTTGTTTAAACCCAACTGACTTTTAACCATTTTTATCATTAATTACTAAAGTACATACCTATATGTATATGTACACAACTTTTATTTATTTAATTTTTTTTGGTAACTAATTTTAGCATTTTTATTTAATATTTTGTGATAATATGTTTCTAACCTTCTCAAACCTCTTTTCCCATAACCTTTCTTAAGAAATTTCAAATCTATATTTAATGCAAAGTTTTATTATATTCTTTTATATAACAGTTTATTTTGTAACCTTTAAATTTTAGGTTCAATATGCTTTTATCTTCAATGAATGGGCCGCCATTTAGTGCAAGATCTAAGCACATGGTTGTTGGGTTGCTTAAGTTCTATTAACGAGAATACTTATTCACTATTCTTAACACCCGGTCCTGGCATGACTAAAATACTAAGGAAATTGGGAAGAGTTTGGTATGAATTCTTGTTTTAGCGGGATTGGAGGATAAATTACAACTTCATAAGATGTCTTTGGAAGCCCTCGGGCAAAGATTATTTTAAGAGAACCAACAAAAAAACAACTCGATGAATTTAGTCCAATACTTGTGAGCGTGATGGATCTAATAGTTTCAAAAGCAGGGATAATAAACTAGGGACTATAAAGTAATCCGGACAATAAAAAATTGTTTACAATAACCCATAAGTTGCAAGTGTATGAATTATAATACCTTCCTAATGTGCAAATAAAGTAAGTTTTGATATTAAGATATACCAACTTAATTGATAAAAAAAATTGACATTATATAATAATAGTTATATATAATTTTTCACAACAATTGAAAGTAATACGACGAGTATAGGTCCAATGTTTTCCACCAGACATGCCCTTCTCTACCTGAATAAAATACCCTTGCCCTATACGACGCGTAGGTACGATGTACTTCCAATGTTTGGCTGACGACCAATCACTGCCTTTTAATAAATCGGTCCTATATGCGCCGTAGTATACGGTTGACCTATACGGCGTGTATAGCCCTGTACGTCTCGTATAGGGCATCATGGGATGTCCGAATAAATGGGGGAGAGGGTGTCCAAATAACCAATCCCTATTTTAATTATATATCTTTGTATTTTAAATGTTTTTAAATAAATCACCAACAAAATATGGAACTTTAGGTTGAAACTTGCATTAGTGCAACAAAATATGTTTTATGAATGATACGTTAGATGGAGCCTCTAAATGCTCGTTAACAATTAGATCTGGTGTTCGGATTAGAGGATGTTTTCGGTGGTAAATCACAATCAACAGTATATATTTTTTAATAAATGGATATAAAACAAGAGAAAATCAAACATGAATTGTATGAAGTATAAGAGCGGATACACCCTGTTTTTATTGGTTGATTGATATAAAATTTCACCGGGGTAACCCTTTACCAAAAAAAAAAGTATAAGAGCGTAATAGGATACATATGTCAACATCAACAATGAACGCCTATTATATTAGAATTTGGATTGAATCTGTTGAACGACCTTGCTGTCAACTTTAAAGGCCTTTGCAAGAATATCTCGAGCGATATCAGGGTTAGATCCAAACACAACATTTGCAATTGTAATGACACCTGGATTTTGACTGCTCAGAGCAGCAATTGCAAGAGCATAGCCATTTCCTACGTTTTGCTGGAAATGAATCAGACCTTCCGGGAACACGAAAACATCGCCCTTCTGAAGTAGTTTTGTGAATAGACGATTTTCAGGGTTTGATGTGACAAAACAGACTAGAAGACTTGTTGATACACTTTTGTGTGGATGCGGCACGTTCGGTTCGAGCCTTTAACGGAATGAAGACCAAGTCGGATATCCTCCTGTCCCACTTGGGTCCGACAAGTTTGTTCCGTTTAAGTTGTAATGTATAAACAAACAATGCATGTTGCATTTAGGGTATTATTTGTTTGTGTGTTTATTTAGTATGCTGGGCTAAACCTCCACTGGGCTAAAAACCTTCTTTGGGCCTAAACATTCACTTGGGCCCAAAGTGAACTTCCTGACATGACGAAACACAAGTGTTTCATACACTACAGGACAAAGCCACGATGAAACAAAGCACTACAGGACAAAGCCACAATGAAACACAAGTGTTTCATCACACTACATGACGAAACACGGCGAAACTCCCCTGTTTCGTCGTGTGTTGGGTTTCTACAGGCCCGAATGTCTGGCCCAATGTTGTTTCGTCGAGCCCCCTTGTGTTTCGTCGTAGTTAAGGCACAAGTTACTATATAAACAACTTTCTGGTTTCACTTTGAAACTAGATGAGAGCATACCCTGAGAGTTATACTGTAAAACTATGTGTGTATCAGTTGTTCTTGGTTCTCATCCCGTTTAATCAATAGAGTGTGTTTCATTGGTTATTTCGTTTTGTTACTATCTGTGTTTGGTTTGGCATCGTTACGGGGATTCCGCACCCGTAACATTGTTTGTTATAAACAAGGATAGGTTTTCGTTATCGATCCTCAGATTTCAGGACCTACAAGTGGTATCCGAGCTTTGGCTCTAATCCTTGTTTAAAACCAAACCTAGTTCGGTTTTTATCAAGTTTGAATCTGATTGTTTATGTTTTCCTAAAAAACTTTGTTCTTGAAAGTTCACATATTTCTGGAAAACTCATCTTAAAATCGTTTGGATATTGTCATGTGCTAAAAGTTTTATCAAAAACCTTGTTGTCTTGATTGTTCACGTTGAAAAACCGGGTTTTTATTAAAAGTTTTAAGCAAAATCGTGTTCGAAAATTTATTAGGATCATCAAATATTCAAGTTGTTCATAACTGTTCTTGAAAATATTTGCGTTTGATCTAAAATTGTGGTTTGATTGAAGTGTTTGTGCTTAAAATATATTAATTTGACTTGGGTGTACAAAACTATGATGAGTTGTTGAAATAGAAATTTCTAAAGTCAGCAAAGTATGTTGTGAGTTGAATTTTGAGCTCTTGTGTCAGACTGTGAGATAAGGATTATTTGAAAATTTCTCAACAACTCCAGAATCTTATCTAAAACTCAACAAGTTTCGTCTCACACAACAGGAATTGTGTTTCGTCGACCTTCCATTTATCGCTTTCGTCGCACACACATCACACTTTCAGTTTCGTCGACATCTCAAAACATTCTGTGTCGTCGACATCTCATAACATTCTGTTTCGTCGACCAGCAATCAATCCAGTTTCGTCGACATTACATCTCAGTCTATTTCGTCGCACCTGTTATCAAATCAGTTTCGTCGACATTACAACACAGATTCTGTTTCGTCGCACCTGTTATCAAATCAGTTTCGTCGCACCTTTTACAAGACTATTTCGTCGCCAAGTTATTCAACCTGTTTCGTCGATCTAAATCTGAATTCAGTTTCGTCGACCATAGTTCAGCCTGAGTTTCGGCGTTCATTATCAAAAGAGTTTCGTCGATACTTGTCATTTTTAACAGAAGACTTGCAAAAGTGTTTTAACTGTCTGTTTTTAAGTGTGTGATCAGGTCTTCACTTTCATACACTAAACATGAGTTGTACTAGCCCTTGGGATTGGAGTACGGACCCACGGCCAAGTCAAAAACCGACTTCAATGGCAGAATATTTAGCGACCATACCTCAACAACAACAATCTATTAGTGCAAGACAATGGGCAATGGTGTCGAATCAAAATCAGAGCATTCAAAATCTTTTGCTTAGCGAGAGTGAAACGGGTAGCAACAATCGCCCACCAAAGTTAAATTACATGAACGACTATCCATCATGGAAGGGTCGTTTCCATAATTACGTTCAAGGGCAAAACACAGAATTATGGACGTGTTTCACCTCTGCATTTAGTGAAGCTCTTGAAGAAGCAGGATCAAATGCGACAACTTTCAATAATATGCAAGAAGCCGACAAAAAGGCATATAATCTGGAGAAGAAGGCGTATGCTATTCTCACTCAAGCACTTCACAAAGACATCTTTCATCAATTCTCTTATTGTAAGAACACGAAAGGTTTATGGGATGCATTGGCAGCGAGAGGGGAAGGAAATGCAGCTACTAGAAAGACACGCAGTTTGAATCATTTCAGTTCTTGGAGAATGAAACTCTAAATGATATGACTTCTCGTTTTTATCATTTGATTAGTGAAATGAGTTCTTATAATGTTGCTGCAACTCATCCAGAAATGGTTGCACGATTTGCTGATGCTCTACCTCCTAAGTGGAGTCCATTCATTGAGCTTCTAAAGCATACTGGCGCTCTGGATGCAGCCAATGTCCGTCTTTATGAATTCATTCAAAAGTTGGAGCACAAGAACGAAGAGGAAATTCGGAAAGCTAAAAGGATTGCAATTGCACCTCCTCAAAACACAGAAATGTATTTGCCTGGTTTTGGTCCTTCAGCTAGTTCTAGTTCCATTCAGCAACCGAAGCTTCAAACGACATTTGTGTCCAATACAAGCTCATCTCCGTTTCCACAGTGGGATCAAAGTGCTTACATGTCACAATCCATACCCCAACCTCAAGCCTAACCACAACAACAACAAGCGCATTATACCAACAATCCTTCACCCCAAAACACCAACACTGTCAGAGTTGATACTTCCAATCTTTCAAAGGTCAGTGTAGAGGTTGAAAAGGAACATTTGGAACTTCTCAACACATTGTTCAGTTCCTACTATGGATTGGTAGTAGGTCAAATTGGAAACATCAATATGAGCAATGAAGATTATCAGCAGATAGACCGTGATGAAATGGAGTTAATGGATATCAAGTGGGCGTTTGCAAGTGCTGTTAGAAGGGCAAAGGATTTCATGACTCGAACTGGAAGAACAAGCTTGGATGGCAAAAATGATACGAAGTACGGGTTTGATAAAAATACGATTACATGTTTCAATTGTGGCGAAAAGGGTCACTTTAAAAGTGAGTGCACCCGACTAAGCAAACAAGGGAATCAGAATCCGTTCAGAAATCAAACGAGTACTTCTAATGCAAATCAAGACAATCATGAACGAAGGATAGTAGCGGTGAACAACAATCAGAACCAGAACCAGTCTGGACCTTCAAACACCAACAGAGCATTAGTTGTTCAAGCTGATGAAGGGTGTAATTGGTCTGTACAATTTGGAGATAATGATCAAGGAGGTGGAACCGCATGCTATGCAAAGATCATCAATCACATCAAGCATGTTCACAAGGAAGAGTTTTCTGAAAGTGATGATAGCTCGGGTTATAGCGGGAGTTCAGATGAAGAAAGCTCGAATGCGGGAGATTAAAATTCTGAAGATGGATCTTTTTCTTATCAGACTGCCTTTATGGCGAATGTCTCGGCCTCGACAAGTCAGGTAAATTCTGATCCTCCTGCTCCTAGTGTTTGTAATGTTTGTGCATAATTGAAAGATGAATCTGAAAAGGTTCACAGTCATAACCAAAGTTTGGTTGTTGAGTTGTCTAAGTGTAAGGAGTCAAATATGGCTCTAGCTAGAAACGAAAAAGAATTTAAATATGTGATTGAAACCTTAAAGAAAAGTGTTTCCGAGCTAACAAAAACTGTTTTCAATAAGCAAATTGGTATTAACAATTACATTAATACCATCGAGGAAACAAATAAAGAGCTTGCAGTTGCCAAATGCGAGCATGATGCAATCAAGCTCAAATTGGATAGTTATTCTAACTCCCGATATGTGCTTGATTACATCATAGATGTTCAATTGGATAGTTTTTCTAACTCCCGATATGTGCTTGATCACATCATAGATGTTCAAAAGCTGAAAGGGAATGTGAAAGGCGTTGGGTATAAGTCGTGTCCGCCCCCGTTGAGACACAACTATACCAGAATGCCCGATGAAGAGGATATGCCTCGTTTTGAGCTCAGTGTGCCTTTTGATTATAAGGAAGTTACTACTGGCCTAGGGTTCAAATCGGACAGTTCTTCAAGTACATCATCTGAGCAAACAGAAACTTCAAAATCTACGAAACAAAGTCCTCCAATCATTGAGGACTATGAGTCGTCTGATGATGAATCAGAATCAGATGTGAATTACCAGGATGAATCACTTGATAAGAAGAAGGGAATAGAAATTCCAATTGAGAATCATATTCTTTGTGATCCTCCTATTCATGTTGTGCAACAAGTTGTCAAACAAGTGATAGATCCTGTCAAGAATGACAAGAAATCTGTGTCTACCATTAAGAGTAATAATGTGTTGTACACTTTGGTTGGTGATTCTAAAATCTATTTAGATCACGATTTTCAAATTAAAAATGTCAATCCATCTTCGATTGATAAAGTTTTTGAAGATAATACAAACAAGTTTTTGGGAAAGACAATTCCAGGAGTCATTGTAACTCAATGTGATCCCATTCCAAAATCTGAAGTCAGAAAACAATTTGGAAATCAAAAATCACCAACAAAGCAACAACCTATTGCTGCTAAGGGTAAACAAACAAAAAGGCGAGCTCAAAAGCCTAATGTTTCTCAATCAAAATCTGAAACAAAAGGAGCTCGTTACCAGAAGAAAAAGAGTGATGTCAAGTTTGTAGCATCGAAGGGTACTGATAAAATTGAGACTTTTGAAAACAAATCAAACACCGATTTTATCCAATAAGTCAAGATTTTAAAACGTAATAGCCAAAACAATTACACTCAACATACAAACGGGTGTGATGAAAAAGCAAGTACCTCAGGTTCTACGGGTTCGACATCTGTTGGTCGATCAAATTCTCCTAAGTTTGTGGAAAGGAGAACGTGTTTTAAATGTGGGGAGTTTGGGCATATCATTAAAAACTGCTCAAACACTCCAAAAGAGAAATTTGTTGAAAGAGCACCACCTGAAAAAGGTTCACCCACAACGTCGTCCTGTTTCACTAAAACATGATAAAAGAACTGTTAAAGAACAAGAAACAAAACAACGACGTCAAAACGTCAAAGAAGTTGAAAAGGCGTTAAAACCGGAGGTTGTCCAAACAAAGTCTGTTAAGTTAGAAATTAAAAATGAAAAACAAAAACATATTTGGAAACCAAAATCGGTAACTGTTTCAGGGGAAGCTCAATCCATTCCGAATCATCAGGAAATCGAAGTCACAATCCTCGAGGATGAAGGACGACCCAAGTCTGTTAAGGCTTGGGTCCCCCTCTCCAACTAATCTCTGAGTGAGTGTGCAGGATGTTCCAGGAGGAACTATCGATAGTCATCAAATTGTTGATACTGGAGTGTCCATGCAAAAGATCGGCGACAAAAGAAATTGTTGCCTTTGATGGAGAGAAAAAGAAAAGAAGACATAATTGTCTGTCAAAAGAAATTGAAAGCTTCGAAAAATTGAAAAATCATTTCAAAGTTTGATTGTTAAAAGCTTTAATCGGGTCCCCAGGATAGATTCAATCAAAATGTACGCACCCGCAGCACGTCTGAAGTTCAAAATCAACAAGATGAACGTGCAGTGTACATTTCTTCGTGGTGTGATTGAAGAAAATGTGTTTGTTGAACAAACCAACCAGGTGTGCGGATGCCTTGGTATGGTTTGAACAACCGCACACTACTTCTCAAACAGAAAGACAAAGACCTTCGCTGGTGCAATGTGGAAGACCAGCCGGACCCAGAGGTTTATGATCTTGTTGCTGTGAAGAGATTTCTCAGTAGCTACAAAATCGACTTTGAAATCCACATCAGGTGGATATCCAGTTTGGGAGAGCTCTTAGATTCCTTGCAACTACTTCGTGCATTGTCAGGAATCTGAGTGCTCTCCCAAACTGGATATCCACCAGGTGTGGATTTCAAAGTCAATTTTGTAGCTACTAAGAAATCTCTTCACAGCAACAAGATCATAAACCTCTGGGTCCGGCTGGTCTTCTACATTGCACCAGCGAAGGTCTTTATCTTTCTCTTTCAGAAGAAGTGTGCGGTTGTTCAATCCATGCCAAGGCATCCGCACACCCGGTTAGTTTGTTCAACTAACACATTTTCTTCAATTACACCGCGAAGAAATGTACACTGCACGTTCATCTTGTTGATTTTGAACTTCAGACGTGCTACATGTGCGTACATTTTGATTGAATCTATCCCGGGGACCCGATTAAAGCCTTTAACAATCAAACTTTGAAATGATTTTTCATTTTGTCGAAGGTTTTCAATTTCTTCCGACAGACAATTCTGTCTTCTTTTTTTTTTCTCTCCATCAAAGGCAACAATTTCTTTTGTCGCCGATCTTGTGCATGAACATTCCACTATCAACAATCCGATGACTATCGATAGTTCCTCCTGGAACATCCTGCACACTCACTCAGAGATTAGTTGGAGAGGGGGACCCAAGCCTTAATAGACTTGGGTCGTCCTTCATCATCGAGGATTGTGACTTCTATTTCCTAATGATTCAGGAATGGATTGAGCTTCCCCTGAAACAGTTACCGATTTTGGTTTCCAAATCTGTTTTTGTTTTTCATTTTTAATTTCTAACTTAACAGACTTTATTTGGACAACCTCCGGTTTTAACGCCTTTTCAACTTCTTTGACGTTTTGACGTCGTTGTTTTGTTTCTTGTTCTTTAACAGTTCTTTTATCATGTTTTAGTGAAACAGGACGACGTTGTGGGTGAACCTTTTCAGGTGGTGCTCTTTCAACAAATTTCTCTTTTGGAGTGTTTGAGCAGTTTTTAATGATATGCCCAAACTCCCCACATTTAAAACACGTTCTCCTTTCCACAAACTTAGGATAATTTGATCGACCAACAGATGTCGAACCCGTAGAACCTGAGGTACTTGCTTTTTCATCACACCCGTTTGTATGTTGAGTGTAATTGTTTTGGCTGTTACGTTTTAAAATCTTGACTTGTTGGATAAAATCGGTGTTTGATTTGTTTTCAAAAGTCTCAATTTTATCAGTACCCTTCGATGCTACAAACTTGACATCACTGTTTTTCTTCTTGTAACGAGCTCCTTTTGTTTCAGCCTTTGGTTGTGTCACATTAGGCTTTTCAGCTCGTTGTTGTTGCTGTTTACCCTTAAAAGCGATAGGTTGTTGCTTCGTTGGTGATTTTTGATTTCCAAATTTTCTTCTAACTTCAGCTTTTGGAATCCGATCACACTGAGTTACTGAAACTCCCGGGATCCCCTTTTCCAAAAACTTACTGGTAGGATCTTCAAACACTTTATCAATCAAAGATTGATTGACATTTTTAATTGGAAAAGTTGTGTTTGAATAAATTTTATCATCACCAACTAAAGTGTACAACACGTTATTACTCTTAACGGTAGACACAAATTTCTTGTCATTCTTGACATGATCTATCACTTGTTTGACAACTGGTTGAATAAACAGGAGTAGGAGGATCACAAAGAATATGATTCTCAATTGGAATTTCTACTCCTTTCATCTTGTCAAGTGATTTATCCTGATCACGCATACCTGATTCTGGTTCATCATCAGACGACTCATAGTCCTCAATGATTGGAGGACTTTGTTTCGTAGATGTTGAAGTTTCTGTTTGCTCAGATGATGTACTTGAAGAACTGTCCGATTTGAACCCTAGGACAGTAGTAACTTCCTCATAATCAAGAGGCACACTGGGTTCAAAACGGGGCATATCCTCTTCATCGGGCATTCTGGTATAGTTGTGTCTCAAAGGAGGTGGACACGACTTATACCCAACGCCTTTCACGTTCCCTTTCAGCTTTTGAACGTCTATGATGTGATCAAGCACATATCGGGAGTTAGAATAACTATCCAATTTGAGCTTGATCGCATCATGCTCGCATTTGGCAACGGCTAGCTCCTTTTTGGTTTCCTCAATGATATTAATGTAGTTATTAATACCAATTTGTTTGTTGAAAACAATTTTTGTTAATTTGGAAACACTTTTCTTTAAAGTTTCAATTACAGATTTAAAATCCTTTTCATTTCGAGCTAAAGCCATGTTTCCCTCTTTGCACTTAGACAGCTCAATCACTAAATTTTGATTATGACTGTGAACCTTTTCAGATTCCTCTTTCAATTATGCACAAGCATTAAAAACACTAGGAGTAGGAGGATCAAAATTTACCTGACTTGTCGAGGCCAAGACATTTGCCTTAAAGGCAGTCTGATAAGAAAAAGATCCATCTTCAGAATGATAATCTCCCGCATTCGAGCTTTCTTCATCTGAACTCCCGCTATAACCCGAGCTGTCGTCACTTTCAGAAAATTCTTCCTTGTGAACGTGCTTGATGTGATTGATGATCTTCGCACAACATGCACTTCCTCCTCCCAACTGTACGGACCAATCACATCCTTCATCAGCTTGAACAGTCAATGCTCGATTGGTGTTTGAAGGTCCAGACTGGTTCTGGTTCTGGTTCTGACTGTTGTTCACCGCTACTATCCTTCGTTCACGATTGTCTTGATTTGCATTAGAAGTACTCGTCTGATTTCTGAACGGATTCTGATTGCCTTGCTTGCTTGGTCGGGTGCACTCACGTTTGAAGTTACCCTTTTCGCCACAATTGATACATGTAACCGTATCTTTATCAAACCCGTACTTCGTATCATCTTTGCCTTCCAAGCTTGTTCTTCCAGTTCGAGTCATGAAATCCTTTGCCCTTCTAACAGCACTTGCAAACGCCCACTTGATATCCATTAACTTCATTTCATCACGGTCTATCTGCTGATAATCTTCATTGGTCATATTAATGTTTCCAATTTGACCTGCTACCAATCCACAGTAGGAACTGAACATTGTGTTGAGAAGTTCCAAATGTTCATTTGCAACTTCTACACTGACTTTTGAAAGATTGGAAGTATCAACTCTGACAGTGTTGGTGTTTTGGGGTGAAGGATTGTTGGTATAATGCGCTTGTTGTTGTTGTGGTTGGGCTTGAGGTTGGGGTATCATGTAAGCACTTTGATTTCACTGTGGTTGGGCTTGATTAAACTGTGGAAACGGAGATGAGTTTGTATTTGATATAAACGCCGTTTGAAGCTTCGGTTGCTGAACGGAACTAGAACTAGCTGAAGGACCAAAACCAGGCAAATACATTTCTGTGTTTTGAGGAGGTGCAGTTGCAATCCTTTTAGCTTTCTGAATTTCCTCTTCGTTCTTGTGCTCCAACTTCTGAATGAATTCATAAAGACTGACATTGGCTGCATCCAGAGCGCCCGTATGCTTTAGAAGCTCAATGAATGGACTCCACTTAGGAGGTAGAGCATCAGCAAATCGTGCAACCATTTCCGGATGAGTTGCAGCAACACTATAAGAACTCATTTCACTAATCAAATGATAAAAACGAGAAGTCATATCATTTAGAGTTTCATTCTCCAAGAACTGAAATGATTCAAACTCTTTCTTCAATAGATCATGGCGTGTCTTTCTAGTAGCTGCATTTCCTTCTCCTCTCGCTACCAATGCATCCCATAAACCTTTCATGGTCTTACAATATGAGAATTGATGAAAGATGTCTCTGTGAAGTGCTTGAGTGAGAATAGCATACTCCTTCTTCTCCAGATCATATGCCTTTTTGTCGGCTTCTTGCATATTATTGAAAGTTGTCGCATTTGATCCTGCTTCTTCAAGAGCTTCACTAAATGCAGAGGTGAAACACGTTCATAATTCTGTGTTTTGCCCTTGAACGTAATTATGGAAACGACCCTTCCATGATGGATAGTCGTTCATGTAATTTAACTTTGGCGGGCGATTGTTGCTACCCGTCTCATTCTCACTAAGTAAAAGATTTTGAATGCTCTGATTTTGATTCAACACCATTGCCCATTGACTTGCACTTATTGACTATTGTTGTTTAGGTATGGTACTCACTAAATATTCGCCCATCGACATCTGTTTTTGAGCTGGTTATGGATCCGTACTCCAATCCCAAGGACTCGTACAACTCATATTTGATATCAGAATGATTGTACCTGCTTAAAAACTTGAAATCAAATGGTTAACAATGAAATAAAAGGCTACTGTTAGAAATATCACAAGTATGTTTGACGAAATCAATGGATTTTCGTCGCTGATGTGTGATGAAATCAGAATTGATTTCGTCGCTGAACTGTTGTGACGAAAACAGGAAGGTGGATCAGATTTCTTCCATTTTCATCCATTTTATATACTTTATTTGAAAAAAAAGAAGGACGTCCATTCTTATTCATTTTTAATAAAGTTACCAAACAAAAGTTCAAGTTTTTGTTACTTATTTTTTAACCTTCTTTACCCCATAGAGATATTGAATACAGGGGGTATTCTTTTTTCCACTGTAATTTTGAAAATGAGCGTTTAAATGTCCTTCAAAAGTAAGTAAATAGATCCGACACATATAAAATGCGGTGAATCCCGCCGTAGACCAAGCTATTATTGCAAAAATAGGTGAATACAACCAACTATCATTCAGAATTTCATCTTTGGACCAAAAACAAGTAAGAGGTGGAATACCAGAAAGAGAAAGTGTACCTAATAAAAAAGAATTTTTAGTAATTGGTACATGTTTTTTTAAACCTCCCATAAGCACCATATTCTGACTTTTTTTTGGACAATATCCAACAAGAGTTTCCATTGAGTGAATAACGGATCCCGATCCTAAAAACAATAATGCCTTGGAATAAGCATGAGTAATCAAATGAAATAATTTTCGTCCAGCTTGAAGATGGAGTGATTTCGTGAACAAATACAAGTGATTTCATTGAATACAACAAGTGATTTCGTCCAATAGGTTGCACAGGTGATTTCGTCCAAGCTGGTGTTTTCGTCCAGAATGATAACTAGAGGGATTTCATCCAGAACTTAGTGTTTTCGTCTGGATATGTGAAAGGTGATTTCGTCTGGATATGTGAAGGGTGTTTTCGTCTGGATATGATTATAATTGGATTTCGTCCAGATCACAAGTTGTTGACTGAAGTGATTTTGTTGAAGCTTGATTTTGTTGACTAGATGAATTGGATTTCGTTGACTGGATCAATTCTTCCGGCCAATTTTGTTGACAATTGCAACCAGACAAGTTAGATATTATCAAAATCTTAACCTCTGACAACAAGACTTCTTTTTCAAACTATCCTTACCTTTCTGATTTCGAAGCTCCCTTATTTCAACCTTTTATCATTCTTGTGTACACAATTTTCAAACAATCAATATTATATAATAACAACACAATAATTCATTCACAAAATCAGATCAAATCCATAGACAATTCAAGAACACTTTGAAGATGGACATGAACAACTTGAATATTCTGGCCAAGTTTTCCCCACACAACTTTTCGAGTTCCAAATTTTTGCTAATACTTTCAATAAAAACACACAATAACATACAAGCATGTAATATAACAAGGTTTTATATGAACTAATAAGCAAAACAACAAGATTTTCAAGGATGTCAAAAGCTGTTTTTCAGTAAGATATGAACTTTATAATCAAAAACCAAGAAAAACTCTTTAAAAACTTTCAAAACTCAATAAAAACACTTGGTTTTAACAAGGAATCGAGCCAATGCTCTGATACCAATTGTAGGTCCACCCGGAGGATCGAGTAACCTCTATTCCCTGTTTTCCGACAAACCCGAAAGTGCGGAATCCAAACGGGTAAGTTAAACCAAGTTACGAACACGTAAGACACAATATTCAACGATTAACACTCAATGTATTAATTCTAGAAAACGGTTACAATACGGTGTTTACAAATGGTCTCTGTAAACTCTTAGTGTTTGTGTTACAATGTGTTCGCTCTCAAATCTAATCAGACTTGTCTAACTGTGCTCTTTCTGTTTTCTGTGTATATATACCAACATGTTGACGAAATCCAGTAGCCCACAAAAACACATGGACGAAATCAAGGTCCAGACGAAATCACTTGATTTCGTCCCATTTGGTTTTCACCAACAGGGTGATTTCACCACAAGGTGTTTTCACCTAAAAGGGATTTCACCAAACATGTGTTTTCGTCACTTGTGTTTGGGCTTGGGCCTTGACTTTGTCACTTGGGCTTCAGGGACTTCATCACATGTATGTCACTTGGGCTTCTTCAATATTGGGCCAAATAAGAAAACAAACAACATCTAAACAATACTAACATGTATACTGCACACACGCAGTTACATGTACATGAACATTACGAAATAACTAGCATACCGAGTCACGACAGGAGGTTGTCTTGACTACGGCCTTCACTTGGTAGCCGAGTCGAACCGAGCCGAGCCGTATCCACAAAATATGTATCAACAATTAGCTAGCTCAGGAAATCTTTGAAATAAAGTACGTAACTTGTACATGTTTTTACTACCCCATAATGATTTAACTCAGTCAACAAGTGATAAAATCGACTTGTCAAATATCTCAAAGATTCTCTTTCCATACATGTGAAACCATCAAACTCTCTCTTGAGTAAGTCATGTTGTAATTTGCGTGACGCTTCGTTTCCTTCGCCTCTCGTCTCCAATGCGTCCCATAACCGCTTTGTTGTCTTGAAGCTTACAAACTGATGATATATTTCTTTGTTTAACGCTTGAGTTAGAATAGAAAAAGCCTTCTTTTCTAAATCATCAATCTTCTTATCATCCGGAGAAAGATCTGCAAAAGACGCGGCAGTTGAAGCGGCAACATCAAGTGCTTGATCGAAGTCTGTAATGAATCGTAACCATAACTCCGTGTTTTGCCCAAGAATATACGTATGAAATCTGTCTTCCCATCCCGGATATTCATTCATGGAATTAGCTTCGGTGGACGATTTTTGCTTCCTGTTTCATTTTCGCTTAAACGTATACTTTGAATACTTTGATTTGAAACAAACGCCCATTGAGTTGATGAAATTTGAGGTGATGACGATTGTGTAGGAGGTTCGGCCCATGAAGGAGATAATCCCGTGCTCCTATACTTATTTTCCGTATTAGACGGAGTACCCCACCAATCCAGATTCATTTCGAATATTTAATGACGAATACCTGAATTAATCACACAAATCAAACAGTTAAGAATGAGTTACAAGTCTTCTGTTTAAAAATAATACAAGTATGTGACGAAAATAGTGGTTTTCGTCGCTGATATGTTTGACGAAGATGATTGATTTCGTTGTTGGAATGCTTTTGACGAAATTGGTTGAGATTTGGTAGATGAAATGGTTTCGTTGACAAATGCGATTTCGTCGGGACACTGAAGTTGATTTCGTGAACAAATACAAGTGATTTCGTCAACTGAATGTAGGTGATTTCGTTGAAGCTTGATTTTGTTGACTGGATGAGATTTCGTTGACTGGATGAGTGATTTCGTCCAGACACACCTGATGGATTTCGTCCAGAATGATGTGGATGAAGATGGGAGTTTTCGTCCAGCAACACAAGTGTTTTCGTCCTAGATATTGAAGTGATTTCGTCTGGATGTAGGTGATTTCGTTTGATGTTTGACGAAATCAGGCTTGGATTTCGTCCGGCATAAGTTTACAAGACATGTGATTTCGTCCAGCTAACATGTGATTTTTTCTGAAGACTGTTTTCGTCCAGTATAGTGTTTTCGCCCAGCTGATTTCGTTGACCAATGGACCAGACAAGTGAGATATTATGCAACAATTAAACAATTAAGATCTTATCCTTCTGACACTAAAACCTTCTTTTTCAAACAACCATGCTTTTCATGATGCAAATTTACACAAATGTCAAACAAGTGTATTATAATAATAACAACACAATAATTCAAACCACAATATAGATCAAAACCATAGATAATTCAAGAACACTTTGAAGATGGACAAGAACAACTTGAATATTCTGGCCACGTTTTCACCAGACAAATTTTTCGAGTTCCAAATTTTTGCTAAAATGTAACACCCTTATTATTATTTAAAGGTTTTCGTATAATTTACGAAAACAAACGAGTAATTATGATTTCAAATACATTGAAAATACGGGTTCATTAAACTTTATTTACAGAATTAAAAACTATACAACATATTATGGGTGAGTTCGTCATTTTACATAACAACGATACAAAGTGCGGAAGCTTATTTCTTGATCGTGTTCGGTTCTTCGTTGTGCTTGATCGTCCTCCGGTGCTAAAATTATACCTGAAACTCATAAAACATGAGTTGGATTAGTCATACGTAACTTAAAACGTATTTAAACGAGTCCGGGAAGCGAAACTGATTAAAATAAAAATTTTTCGCCAAAATCCTATGGAGTTAAAATGGAGTTAAAATCCTACATCCAACATAAGAAATTTTACTCGATTCTTTTTCCTACGCGTCCGTAATTTAATCCTCCATCTTATGGAGTTAAAATCCTACGTCCAACATAAGAAATTTTGAGACTTCTAAGCCTTTGACTCGTTACCTTTTTACCGAATTTTAACCCATTTATGCATTTTATCAAACAAACGTATTTGTTTGATTCCTATATCACATACACTTCTTCAAATTAATGTTACCTACCATATTAGGTTCTAATCATAGGTTTATTACACAATTTAAACCCATTCTCGCTCGTATGTTTATTTTGACCCGTTAAGGGTATTTAAGCACCTTAAAGCTTGAAATCGCTTTCATTCATTTCTAGCATCTTATTTCTACATTTCTTATCAAGTAATCTTCCACTACAACTATAATTGTGTTGGATCTAATGTGGATATCTATATGTTCCGAGTTTTACCCCTCGGATTATTATTTTACGGCAAGACTCAAATAGAGCCATTTGACTAACGTATTACATCTTTCAACTTCTACACTTATTCTAAGTATTTATCTAATCATGAAACCCGTTTCCAAACAACCTTTAAGGGTTGTTTGTTCAATTTAGCCTACAAGGGCGTTTTGGTCAATTTTGATCCTTCTTTTACGACAAAGGACTTTCAGATACTTGTTTGACCCAAAATTTCCGGTCTTTTAACTATGACCTTGTTTAGAAACCATTATGTTTCTAAAACACTACATTTATGACTTGAATTATTCGGTTTATCTTTAAGATAACCAAATATCTAATTTGACCTTGTTTAACTCTTAGAAAACCTCAAATTCTACATGATGAGTGGAATCATTACACAAACCTGGCTCGGATCAATCTATTGACCCGTTACGATACCTTGCCTTAGTGACGCTAAGTAATAGCGATGTCAACATTCAATCGATATTCATTCCTGTAATCATGCAACTCGACAAAACATTAGCCGATATTGTCAAAGAGTGATATTTTCACCTTTTGACCCGTTTGGTCTTATATGACCGTTTACTTTTACGAGATGGATTTATTATCATCTCTTCTACATGACTTGTACCGGTTTACACCGTACGGTCAATTTACTTATAAATCTATTTCTTGATTATTTTGACCCCTTTATATGTTACGCTGTAAAGTGTCCTACAAAACTAACGGTTATCGCCAACGAGTGACTACATTGTCGTTTTACCCTTATTAATTGTATTGATTTACCTTACAAGGTAAATCATTCAAAACTCGTTATTTATTTGTCCTCACATGACTAAATGACCTTATTAGCTCTTTTTAACCATTCAACATGGTTTATCATTATTGTCTTTTGTTCCGAACCTCGCATGTCGGGTCGAAACATCATAACTCAAATGTGACTTTTGATTATTCAAAATTTATAAAACCCATAGATATCAAATAAAATGTGTAAGTTTTAACTTACCTCACATCCAAATTACGCTTTTCTTTTCTCACTTGCTTCGATCGACCCGCTTGCTCCCCAAGCTTCACCTAGCTTGTTAAGCGCCAACTATCATTCATTATTCACAAGGTTGTTAGATTAGTCATTCTAAATCATGACTTTCACACCTTATGAATCTTTGACTACTTTTCTTATTGAACTAAATCATAAATCATAAGTTTAAATTCTTGTGTCAAGACCCACTTCAAATCAAGTATGAACTCTTAACAAATCCCCATTTGTTCAAGTAGTTCTTTCATACAAGTTAGTATGGTGTTTATAAATACCAATACAGCATCAATTTCATCAAATCATCCAAAACCCATTTTTCACGTAATTAGTCTAATAAGGCAATTACCCGTTTCATTCGTAATTTCAACATTTAAACATTCACTTAGGCATTTTAGCAAACACCTTGTGGGCATATTCTATAAAATCAACAATCTATTTTCACAACTAGTTATTTACCCCAACTTTTAACATCATTCATAAGTTCTTATGTCTAGCATGCATCACAACACCTAGACTTACTTTATGGAAATCAAATAACACCAAATTGATGATCATAAATCTAGTGTTCATCATCTTCCTACAAGACCCACTTAACACCTAAATGGGTGATTCTCAATTTCACATGCATGAACATTAATGCATCAAATTATTGATTAGGGTTCATTCCTAACCCTGAATTTATCATAATTTCATTCAAACATCAATCAACCAAGTTCAGATTTCGATTTCACAAGTTTATCAAGAATTTGAGATGAAACCAAATTGTGAATTTTGACATACCTTGTGATCCCTTCACTGAGGTGATCACTAATTTGTGCTTGAATTTCGATTTGGGTTTGATTTGCCCTTCCAATTTCTTGATTTTGTGCTTGTTAGGGTTTTTGAGTTCAAGAGTTCTTGGCTCCTGTGAATATCTCGACCACAACACACACTTAAAGTGTGTGTTTTGGTGTTTAACTTTTGTTTTAATAAAACAAGTTTCCCACTTGGCAATATTAGTCCCTCATGTTTTATTTTGATAAAATGAAGCTATAACTCACCATTAGTTACTTAATCACATGCTGCTAACTAGGTTAATTATTCCTAGTTACTTTAACGGGTTCGGGAAATTATAACCCGTTATGTTTTATATCCCGTTAATTTGGGCTTTTTATATACTTTGTTTTCTCAAAGTATTTATTTTCCTTTTTAATTAATATTAAGTTTATTTATTTAAGTCCTAATATTTATCGGGTTAAATTTTACCACTAGCGGTATTTTACCCGTTCATCACTATTAACGAGGTTTGATTACTAAATCCGTTTTCGGGGTGTTACAAGTCTACCCCCCTTAAAGAGGTTTCGTCCTCGAAACCTTTTCTTACATAATTCATTGAGTTTAAACTCAGTGTATTTAATCCGAGAAATCTTTTAAACATTATTTATACTTTTAACCAATTGTTAGTATTACCAGAAAAGCATGGTAACATCTTTTTGGTTACTTATTGTCTACGTATCTCTTACGACATAATGCAACTTGAAATAACGTAATCTTGTTATTTCCACTAGTTTAGTTAACTTAGCGATATCCATTGCTTTCATATACTATCGAATTCTTTACGAATCCGTTACTTTGTCCCGTTTAAGGGTCTATTTCTTTCCGTTATCATTTAATGCGGGGAATTATAACTAATTCCCTCGCTTAACCCATATGATCCGTAGGTTCTTTCACTTAGCCTCATATGCTATTACTTTATATTTCCACCTTTTTAAGGTGAGACCCAACAGTTTGTTTCTTTCTATTTATGGCCCAAGGGTCTTCTTGGTCCTGTAGACCTTAACACTATGTCTAATCCCATAGGTTATGATAATCCCGTAGATCATCTTTTATTCAAGTCTTTATTCACCTGTATATATATATATATATATATATATATATATGGTGTCAAGGCACCCCTTTTATGTCTAGAACTATTTACTCTTGCTTTTTGGATTTCATTTGACCTTGACCGTAGTCTAAGGCTACATTAGTTCTCTTTCGAATTATCTTTCTGACTTTATGACTTCTAACGTCATTTACACGTCGGTTTGTCCTACACTTACCGTTACCCGGTTCTTACCTATACTTCTTTACGACCCATTACCCAGGTTCTTTATCTTAGTGTTTTTAACATTTTTGTTTCGCTAGTTTGCGTTTTTCCTGTATATATTCCTTTATGACCCATCACGTAGGTTCATTAATGTTTCGCGCTTCCATTATTCAGTTTGCGCTTACTTGCACTACCAAGTTTTTATACCTTATTTATCTTGTTTGACTTGTTCGTGTGAAATTTCATCACTTGTGAACATCAAACTCCATTCTTTATTCGACCCGTTCAACTTTAAAATAGTTGAGCGTAGTTACTAACATTTCTGTTTGCAAATTCTCATTGTCTTTTAGTCATGACTCATATTCCGAGTCTTTTGACTTTCTATTTCGCGTTCCCTTCTCTCGGTTTACGCGTTCTTTCCAAATCCTACCCATTCATCGGGTATCTTTACCGTAATCATTTTTAAGTAACCATTCTTATATGGTTTTAGACGTTATTTTAATTTATTTGGTCGTCTTAGCGAGATCCATCGCTTTTATTCTAATTAATCCTTTATTCTTTATTCAATTCGTTTGGCTTGTCCATGTAAATTTCATCACTTGTGACAGTCAAACTTTTATCCCTATGCCTTAGCATTCCTATTGGTCGGTCTGGATTTTTTTTCTTTTTACTTGATCCTTGTCCCTTCTCTCGGGCTCGTTATCTTTACGTAATACGCTTCAGTCATCCGACTTACGTTTACGTTTACTATCAAATATCTTACTTATTTGATTCATTTGGGTACCATTTAAGTTAGTCCCATTCACCCCACCCTTACTACATCGGACATAAATGTGTCCATCATAAGAAGTTCATGGTACCACGTGTTCACTACTTACTTGCCCAGAGTAAGCGATCAACACCTGGTATACATGACCTTTTTATAATTTTCACATTACACCCCATGTAAGTAATGCCTCTATTTGTTTTTCTTGGAAACAATATCCCGAATACATTTTCTATTCGGGTTTTTCCAAGTTTTTAATCTACATATGCAACTTTCAATTTCTACATATTTGTTGCATATTACTATTTATGCAATTAAATTTAAAATGTGCACTTGGTAATGTTTGCCCTAACGGGCTTCTCTTGCCATTAGCCTTGTTCGCGACCGTAACGCGATTTAGGTCCTTGATGAGCATACTCTTTGGACCGTTCCTCTGGCAAATCTGCGATTTGTTAAACTCTCGCTATCCTCATATGCGAGTGTCCTTCAACTAAAACATATACAACAATTAGTAATTTCAACATTAAAGGATGCCCGTATTATAATACAAGGCTTTTCTACTATACGCATCAACGCGTGTAATTTCGTTGACTATATTTATTCTATATCGTTTTTATTGGTGTAACGTGTATTACACGATAACCATATGTGTTGTTCTCAACACTTTAATCATACTAAACCATTGGTATACATGTACTTACCGGATTTGCGATCAAGCCTCGAACCGAACATATTTGTCAACAACCTTGAGCTCTGATTACCAACTTCTAACACCCTTATTATTATTTAAAGGTTTTCGTATAATTTACGAAAACAAACGAGTAATTATGATTTCAAATACATTGAAAATACGGGTTCATTAAACATTATTTACAGAATTAAAAACTATACAACATATTATGGGTGAGTTCGTCATTTTACATAACAACGATACAAAGTGCGGAAGCTTATTTCTTGATCGTGTTCGGTTCTTCGTTGTGCTTGATCGTCCTCTGGTGCTAAAATTATACCTGAAACTCATAAAACATGAGTTGGATTAGTCATACGCAACTTAAAACGTATTTAAACGAGTCCGGGAAGCGAAACTGATTAAAATAATATTTTTTCGCCAAAACAGGTTTTTTCGCGCCTCGCGAAGGAACCCAGTTGCTCCCTCGCGCCACGCGAGGGAGACCGTTTTCCAGCAGGTCTGCAGCTCAGTTCAGCTATGCCAGTTTTTACGGAAACGGGCATAACTTCTTCGTTATTGATCCGTTTTACCCGATTCTTTTTCCTACGCGTCCGTAATTTAATCCTCCATCTTATGGAGTTAAAATCCTACATCCAACATAAGAAATTTTGAGACTTCTAAGCCTTCGACTCGTTACCTTTTTACCGAATTTTAACCCGTTTATGCATTTTATCAAACAAACGTATTTGTTTGATTCCTATATCACATACACTTCTTCAAATTAATGTTACCTACCATATTAGGTTCTAATCATAGGTTTATTACACAATTTAAACCCATTCTCGCTCGTATGCTTATTTTGACCCGTTAAGGGTATTTAAGCACCTTAAAGCTTGAAATCGCTTTCATTCATTTCTAGCATCTTATTTCTACATTTCTTATCAAGTAATCTTCCACTACAACTATAAGTGTGTTGGATCTAATGTGGATATCTATATGTTCCGAGTTTTACCCCTAGGATTATTATTTTACGGCAAGACTCAAATAGAGCCGTTTGACTAACGTATTACATCTTTCAACTTCCACACTTATTCTAAGTATTTATCTAATCATGAAACTCGTTTCCAAACAACCTATAAGGGTTGTTTGTTTAATTTAGCCTACAAGGGTGTTTTGGTCAATTTTGATCCTTCTTTTACGACAAAGGACTTTCAAATACTTGTTTGACCCAAAATTTCCAGTCTTTTAACTATAACCTTGTTTAGAAACCATTATGTTTCTAAAACACTACATTTATGACTTGAATTATTCGGTTTATCTTTAAGCTAACCAAATATCTAATTTGACCTTGTTTAACTCTTAGAAAACCTCAAATTCTACATGATGAGTGGAATCGTTACACAAACCTGGCTCGGATCAATGTATTGACCCGTTACGATACCTTGCCTTAGTGACGCTAAGTAATAGCGATGTCAACATTCAATCGATATTCATTCCTGTAATCATGCAACTCGACAAAACATTAGCCGATATTGTCAAAGGGTGATATTTTCACCTTTTGACCCGTTTGGTCTTATATGACCGTTTACTTTTATGAGATGGATTTATTATTATCTCGTCTACATGACTTGTACCGGTTTACACCGTACGGTCAATTTACTTATAAATCTATTTCTTGATTATTTTGACCCCTTTATATGTTACGCCGTAAAGTGTCCTACAAAACTAACGGTTATCGTCAACGAGTGACTACATTGCCGTTTTACCCTTATTGATTGTATTGATTTACCTTATAAGGTAAATAATTCAAAACTCGTTATTTATTAGTCATCACATGACTAAATGACCTTATTAGCTCTTTTTAACCATTCAACATGGTTTATCATTATTGTCTTTTGTTCCGAACCTCGCATGTCGGGTCGAAACATCATAAGTCAAATGTGACTTTTGATTATTCAAAATTTATAAAACCCATAGATATCAAATAAAAGGTGTAAGTTTTAACTTACCTCACATCCAAATTACGCTTTTCTTTTCTCACTTGCTTCGATCGACCCGCTTGCTCCCCAAGCTTCACCTAGCTTGTTAGGAGCCAACTATCATTCATTATTCACAAGGTTGTTAGATTAGTCATTCTAAATCATGACTTTCACACCTTATGAATCTTTGACTACTTTTCTTATTGAACTAAATCATAAATCATGAGTTTAAATTCTTGTGTCAAGACCCACTTCAAATCAAGTATGAACTTTTAACAAATCCCCATTTTGTTCAAGTAGTTCTTTCATACAAGTTAGTATGGTGTTTATAAATAGCAATACAACATCAATTTCATCAAATCATCCAAAACCCATTTTCACGTAATTAGTCAAATAAGGCAATTACGCGTTTCATTCGTAATTTCAACATTTAAACATTCACTTAGGCATTTTAGCAAACACCTTGTGGGCATATTCTATAAAATCAACAATCTATTTTCATAACTAGTTATTTACCCCAAGTTTTAACATCATTCATAAGTTCTTATGTCTAGCATGCATCACAACACCTAGACTTACTTTATGGAAATCAAATAACACCAAATTGATGATCATAAATCTAGTGTTCATCATCTTCCTACAACACCCACTTAACACCTAAATGGGTGATTCTCAATTTCACATGCATGAACATTAATGCATCAAATTATTGATTAGGGTTCATTCCTAACCCTGAATTTATCATAATTTCATTCAAACATCAATCAACCAAGTTCAGATTTCGATTTCACAAGTTTATCAAGAATTTGAGATGAAACCAAATTGTGAATTTTGACATACCTTGTGATCCCTTCACTGAGGTGATCACTAATTTGTGCTTGAATTTCGATTTGGGTTTGATTTGCCCTTCCAATTTCTTGATTTTGTGCTTGTTAGGGTTTTTGAGCTCAAGAGTTCTTGGCTCCTGTGAATATCTCGACCACAACACACACTTAAAGTGTGTGTTTTGGTGTTTAACTTTTGTTTTAATAAAACAAGTTTCCCACTTGGCAATATTAGTCCCTCATGTTTTATTTTGATAAAGTGAAGCTATAACTCACCATTAGTTACTTAATCACATGCTGCTAACTAGGTTAATTATTCCTAGTTACTTTAACGGGTTCGGGAAATTATAACCCGTTATGTTTTATATCCCGTTAATTTGGGCTTTTTATATACTTTGTTTTCTCAAAGTATTTATTTTCCTTTTTAATTAATATTAGGTTTATTTATTTAAGTCCTAATATTTATCGGGTTAAATTTTACCACTAACGGTATTTTACCCGTTCATCACTATTAACGAGGTTTGATTACTAAACTCGTTTTCGGGGTGTTAGATAAAACTTTCAATAAAACACCCACAATAACATACAAGCATGTAATATAACAAGGTTTTATATGAACTAATAAGCAAAACAACAAGATTTTCAAGGATTTCAAACTATTTTCCAGAAAATATATGATTTTTATACTTATAACTCATGAAAAACACTTTAAAAACCATGAAAAATCAAGAGTTTTAACAAGGAATCGAGCCAATGCTCTGATACCAATTATAGGCCCACCCGGAGGATCGAGTAACCTCTATTCCTGTTTTCCGACAAACCCGAAAGTGCGGAATCCAAACGGGTAAGTTAAACCAAGTTACGAACACGCAAGACACAATGATTAACACGCAATGTATTAATACTCTGAAACAGTTACAATGCAATATTAATACTCTGAAACGGTTACAATGCAATGTTTACAAGATAAACCTATAAACTCTCTAGTGTGTGTATGTGTTCTCTCCGAAATCTGTTCACACTTCCGTAACTGTGTTATGTCTGTTGTCTGTGTTTATATAGTAAAGTCCTCGACGAAAACATGAAGTCGACGAAAACAGATCGACGAAATCCAAGATCTGCTTGGATTTCGTCACATACCCTGATTTCGTCCCATTTGGTTTTCACCACAAAGGGATTTCGCCACTGTTGGACCTTCTGATTTCGTCCCACATGTTGGACCTTCTGATTTCGTCACACATGGACATGGGCTTCTGTCTTCATGTTGGGCTTCAGGGACTTCATCACATGTGATGGGCTTCATCATGGATTGGACCAATCAAACTAACAGACAACATAAACATAAGCTATACTAAATGCATATTGCACACACGCAGTAGCAATTACATCGAACGTCACGAAGTAATTCGCATACCGAGTCAAGACATGAGGATGTCTTGACTACGGCCTTCACTTCGTAGCCGAGTCGAACCGAGCCGAGCCGTATCCACATAATATGTATCAACAAAACTAATCCAGGCAATAAAAAAGTGTTTACCATAACCCCTAAGTTGAAAGTGTATGAATTATAATACCTTCCTAATGTGCAAATAAAGTAAGTTTTGATATTAGGATATACCAAGTTAACTGATAAAAAATTGACATTATATAATAATACTTATATATATAATTTATAACAATTTAAAAAAGTGAAATTTCTTATTATATAATTTCACAACAATTTAAGGTAATACGACCAGAATAGGTCCAATGTTTTCCACCAGACTTGCCCTTCTCAACCTGAATAAATTACCCTCGCCCTATACGACGAGTAGGTATGATGTACTTCCAATGTTTGGCTGACGACCAATCACTGGCTTTTAATAAATTGGTCCTATAGGCGTCGTAGTATAGGGATGATCTACACGGCGTGTATAGCCCAGTACGTCTCGTATAGGGCACCATGGGATGTCCAAATAAATGGGGGGGGGGGGGGGGGGAGGGGGGGTGTCCAGATAACCAATCCCTATTTTAGTTATGTATCTTTGCATTTTAAATGTCTTTAAATAAATCACCAACAAAATATGGAACTTTAGGATGAAACCGGCAGTACTGCGACAGAATATGTTTTATAAATGATACGTTAGATGGACCTCTGAATGTTCGTTAACAATTAGATCTGGTGTTCGGATTTGAGGATGTTTTCGGTGGTAAATCACAATCAACAGTATATTTTTTTTTATATTAAATGGATATAAAACAAGAGAAACTCAAGCATGAATTGTATGAAATATATGAGCGTAATAGGATACATAAGTCAACATCAACAATGAACGCCTATTATATTAGAATTTGGATTGAATCTGTTGAACGACCTTGCTCTCAACTTGAAAGGCCTTTGCAAGAATATCTCCAGCGATATCAGGGTTCGATCCAAACACTGCATTTGCAATTGTAATGACACCTGGATTTTGACTGCTCAGAGCAGCAATTGCAAGAGCATAGCCATTTCCTACGTTTTGCTGGAAATGAATCAGACCTTGCGGGAACACGAACACATCGCCCTTCTGAAGTAGTTTTGTGAATAGACGATTTTCAGGGTTTGATGTGACAAAACCGACTAGAAGACTTCCTTCAATGACAGTCAATATTTCTGTGGCTCGAGGATGCGTGTGTGGAGGGTTAATGCCCCATGGAGCAAAGTCAATACGGGCCATGGAAATACCAAGGGTGTTGAGTCCTGGCAACTCTGCTACAGTCACAGCCGTCACATTAGACCCCACGTCATTCGTTGTGTTTCCCATTAGGTGGAGCCCTCTGAAGAGAAAATCATTTGCTTGCACAAGCTTTGCATCTTTGCAAACCACACCATTCACGAGTACTGGAAAACATAAATTGGAACTTTATTAACGACCTTGATAAATGTTGCCTGTAGGCTATAATCATATAAAGAATGCTTGCTGGAGCATTTACTGAGAAACTTTGACAATCGTACCTTTGCTATCTGGATCAGCAACACAGAAGTCTTGGAGAGGACTAGCGTCCGAAGCTAACGCAAGCGAACAAGCAAGCAACAAGAAGCCTGCTACAAGCAAACGTGACGTCATTTCTGAGAAGTGAAAACCTGTTTTTCAGTGAAATTAGCTAGCTCGGGAAATCTTTGCAATAAAGTACGTAACTTGTACATGTTTTTATAGTTAGCTTTGGGGATATAAGCCAGGATATGTTGTTCTCCCACTAATAAAAAAATAAAAATAAAAACATGTGGAAAGAGTAAAACCATGATAAAGTCATCAAATAGAAAACTTGTCATTTTCAAACTTTGTGCAGTTCAAAACTAGATAAAAGTCAGGCTCTTGTAGGTATGATTGATTCTTTCATTCTCATAGAAAGTAGTTGGCTTGTCCAGTTTTTATAATTGTGCATTTTTTGGGTCCAATCATTTACATACTTTACATAACTTTAATCTTAATTTTCTAATCCATTTCAATTAATCACCATGGCTTTAATATTATACTGGTTGAAATACGTCAGTACAAGGCGTCCAAAGTAGAAGGAGTCATAAGTTGAATGGCTCACTCATAGAAATCTTCATGTATAGTGGTGTAAACCATGTTCTTCGGATAATGCAAATCAACTGAAAATGAACATACTGCGTGATTCATCAGTTGAGGTCACATATTTTTGTTTAAGCCCAACTGACTTTTAACCAATTTTATGTTTAATTACTAAAGTACTACATACCTTTATGTATATCTAGACATCTTTTTTTTGTTAACCAATATTAGCATTTTTATTTAACGTTATGTGACAATATGTTTCTAACCTTCTCAAATCTCTTTTCCCATAACCTTTCTTAACAAATTTCAAATCTATATTTATGATATTTTAATGAAAAGTTTTATTATATTCTTTCATATAATAGTTTATTTTGTGAGCTTTATGTTTTAGGTTCAATATGCTTTTTGTTGGTACACTCTATGTGGACGCGATTCGACCCGGTTCGATTCGGTTTGTTTCGACTCGGTTAGGTTCGGCTCAAGCCCGACGTAGCGTCATTCCTCCGTCGTGAGCCCCAGAGTTCGACACACGAAACACACAGAGAGCCGCGAACCAATTCCCGCTGACACATCACCATGACATCATCATGATGATGTCATGATGATGTCACATGTTTGACTAATCTTTACAATCTGAATTTAGAGAATTCATGTGTACGTATAGCATGTGCATTGTTTGGGCCAATCAACTTCTTTGGGAAGAAACTCTAGTGGGCCGAAACTCCTTTGGGCCGAAACCCATTATGTCAGCATGCATGTCGACGAAACCTGTGTGAGTTTCGTTGACTTTCAAGTTTCGTCAAGTCCCCCCCCCCCCATGTTTCGTCATGTCATATATATCGACGAAACTCTTCAAGTTTCGTCGATATTGGAGGTTTCGTCGGGTCCATGAAGTTTGGTCTCTGATGTGGTTATATATACAGCAACTGGACAGAACACACAGAGAGAGAGAGAGAGATAGAATTGAGAGTTTCATTTGTGTATTTCAATGTAATATCTTTCTGTAACGAAACTCTGTTAATTCAATATACAACCGTTAAACTTTATATATTTTTGTTGTGTTTATTAATTCTCGCTCGGTTTGTATCGTAACATGGATTCCGCACTCGTTACGGTATTCGAAATAGGATCTCGTAGTTGTCCGGCGATCCGAAAACCGACCTACACTTTTATCTTAAATGAATGGGCCGCCATTCAGTGCGGATGTAAGCACATGCTTGTTGGGTTGGTTAAGTTCTATTAACGAGAATTCTTATTCACTATTCTTAACACCAGGTCTCCTGGCATTAATAAAATACTAAGGAAATTGGGACGAGTTTGGTATTCATTCTTGTTTTATCGGGATTGGAGGATAAATTACAACTTCACAAGATGTCTTTGGAAGGCCTCAGGCAAAGATTATTTTAAGAGAACCAACAAAAAAACAACTCGATGAATTTAGTCCAATTTAATTACAGGAAGTCCATGACACAAAGTTTTTCCACAATAATTGTGAGTGTGATGGATCTAATATTTTCAAAAGCAGGGATAATAAACTAGGGACAATAAACTAATCCAGACAATAAAATAGTGTTTACAATAACCCCTATGTTGCAAGTGTATGAATTATAATACCTTCCTAATGTGCAAATAAAGTAAGTTTTGATATTAGGATATACGTTAACTGATAAAAAAAATTGACATTATACAATATTAGTTATATATACAATTTATAAAAATGAAATTTCTTATTATATAATTTCACAAGAGTTTAAAGTAATACGACAAGAATTGGTCCAATGTTTTCCACGAGACTTGCCTTTCTCAACCTGAATAAAATACCCTCGCCCTATACGACGCGTAGGTATGATGTACTTCCAATGTTTGGCTGACGACCAATCACCGGCTTTTAATAAATTGGTCCTATAGCCGTCGTAGTATAGGGTTGACCTACACGGCGTGTATAGTCCTGTACGTCTCGTATAGGGCACCATGGGATGTCCAAATAACCAATCCCTATTTTAGTTATATATCTTTGTATTTAAATGTCTTTCAGTAAATCACCAACAAAAAGCACGTAACTTGTACATGTTTTTATAGTTAGCTTTGGGGATATAAGCAAGGATATTTTGTTCTCTCACTAATAAAAAAAAACATGTGCAAAGAGTAAAACCATGATAAAGTCATCAAATAGAAAACTTGTCATTTTCAAACTTTGTGCAATTCAAAATTAGATAAAAGTCAGGCTCTTGTAGGTATGATCGATTCTTTCATTCTCATAGAAAGTAGTTCGCTTGTCCAGTTTTTATAATTGTGCATTGTTTTGGTCCGATCATTTACATACTTTAATCTTAATTTTCTAATCCATTTAAATTAATCACCTTGGCTTTAATATTATAGTGGTTGGAATACGTGACTATAAGGCGTCCAAAGCTGGAGTCAAACGTTGAATGGCTCACTCATAGAAATCTTCATGTATAATGGTGTAAACGTTGATTTCATGATGATGTCACATGTTTGACTAATCTTTACTGTATGTCCGGCTAGGGGAGGATCTAGTCGCCTAATCCTTGTGTACAAACCAACCCGGTTGTGCGGAATCCAACCGAGATAGCAAACCGAGATCGAACACGTAAATAATATGGACACGAGATTTCAACGATTAACACCACTGTATTAATACTATGAAAGTCTGTTACAATGCAATGTTTACAAATGTGCTCTGTAAACTCTCTCTCTCGTGTGTGTGTTCTCACACTTGTGTTCTATCTTTTGTTTCTGTCTTGAGTCTTGTATATATAGGATCAGGCTCGGCGAAACAGAAGCAGGACACGGCGAAACACATGGGCAGACGACGAAACTCGACGAAACAGACATGTTTCGTCGACATTAACTTTGTTTCGTCGACTTGGGCTTTGGCCCAAAACAGTTGAGGCCCATGTTGCATTCTGATTGGCCCAAAATTTATGTCACATGCACGCACACGATTCCAATTCAACTTGTTTCAGATTTGTGATGTTTAGTCAAAGTTATGACATCATCATGATGATGTCATGATGATGTGTCAAGTGGGAAACGTTCTCGGCTCTCCGTGCTTCGCGTGTCGAACTCTGGGGCGCACGACGGAGGAATGTCGTGACGTCGGGCTTGAGCCGAACCTAACCAAGTCGAACTGAACCGGGTCGCGTCCACATAATATGTATCAACAAACTCTCCCTTGGACGCTACTCGTGAGGTTCGTCTTCCATGTCTTCTATGTCGGAGGATCTTCAAAGTCTTCTTGAAAGCAGAAAGTGTATCAACAAACTCCCCGTTTCATGTAGGAAGTGTGTTGACAAACTCCCCCTTAACATAAGCTCCCCCTTGAGTTATGCTCGTGAATGACTTGATCTTCAGTACTTGAGATCCTTGTGGTATTGATGATGGTCAGCGGCAACTCGATCATCTTCATCATTTGAGTGCCTTCACGTCGTGTCTTCATTCCGAAGCTTGTCATCGACCATGTTCTCCTTGCCTTTAGAATCTGCACATGCAAGAAATCTAAACGCGTAATGAGAACAACTGCTTGAAATATAGTTAGTATAAACAAGCGGCACACGTATGACCATGTTTCAATCAAACACCGTCCGACAGTTTGAAAGTTTAATAAATTTATCAATTTTAGTCTTTAACTTTCAAAACTTGCAAATTTCGACCGTTTATGAAGATTTAGTCAATTCGGTTTTCGTTCAGGTTTCAGGTAACGAAGACTCGAGCTCCAACATCGTACAATCGAAAATAAGATAGAAATAAAATCTTTTTGGCTTTTAGAAAGTTTATATTAAAACACACCTAAAATCTTTTTGGTATTTTTGAATATTTCAAATGTAAAGACTGAAAGCAGTAAATAAATATATACAAAGATGCAGAAACTGAAAGCATTAAATAAATATTTACAGACATTCTTTTTGTGAGTTTCGAGGGTAAGAGAATCATATCAGAGTACGGTCATGTCAAAACACTCTTGTTGTTCAGTTAGTTAACATTAAGATAAGCATCCTATAATGATTATCGGTATTGTTGTCCACATAAGCTCAACTTATCAGATGTAATCATGGCGAGGGGATACGTTAAGGTATGATTTATACTTACCGACCGGTGTTCATCCACATCACGACACATTCCCGTATCAAGGTATGCACGAGGATTCATCTTACCAGTGAGTATACCGATTATCATCTGTTTGACCGTATATGATGTGAGATAACTCACTTATTTTGATTTGAAAACAAGCCCTATGTGATAGAATCACCTATTGATGAGGAACTTGATTTTCAGATGCATGAGGGCACAGGAGCAAGTCCGTGAACAGGTCAGTACTTTCGTACAGCAGAGAGACGAACTTGACTCCTGGATAAATGTGATATATTATCACTTATTTTGGGGACATGTGATTGTTGATCACTTATTGAGGTCGAATGCAATATGTACACGTATGTATAGTATCATGGAAGATCTAGACTTACGTCCCCATAATTTTTCGGTAACAGATACAACCATGATACCCAGATGATAAGCAGCATAAAGACCGAATATCTCAGAATCTCGGCAATCTCTCAAACGAAATTTCGGTACTAAGACCATATGCCAATGAATGGTTCCCACATGGTCTTCAGTCGATTTAAGTTTATATCATCCTGCACACTTTAAAATGATTGTGAGCCTACCGATACATCTTATATAGAGCTGCTTATCGTTTTTCAGTTTAGGTTTAAAGAGGTTTGGACAGACCACTGATGTACTATCATTTTCTCTTTTGCTCGCCAGGACTCATTTTTGCTTTTCTATTGTTTTTGTGTTTTTGAGATTTTTCAATGTTTTTGGATTTTCAAATTTTGGATTTACTCCCCCTAAAATCAATAAACTAAGATAAAATTTATAACACAAAGGTATTTACAAAAATGATTTTCCGATGATGGTTTTTCTCTTGCTTGACCTTAATGCCGTTTACCAATAATAAAAAGTCAAATCTTGGTTTGTCAAATGCTTTGGTAAAAAGGTCGACACGTTGGTCATCGGTGCGGACCATGACAACATGTCAGGTCAAAGAGTGCTGATAAAAGATAATAATTATCCATAAAGCAGCTTAAATATCGACAAGTATATGAGAGATTAGAAATTTAAAAACCGTATCCTGCAACTGCTTCGTGCATTGCAAGGAATCTGAGTGCTCTCCCAAACTGGATATCCACCAGGTGTGGATTTCAAAGTCGATTTTGTAGCTACTGAAATCCCTTCACAGCAACAAGATCAAAAACCTCCGGGTCCGGCTGGTCTTCCACATTGTACCAGCGAAGGTCTTTTTCTTTCTTTTTGAGAAGTAGTGTGCGGCTGTTCAATCCACGCCAAGGCATCCGCACACCCGGTTGGTTTGTTCAACAAACACATTTTCTTCAATCACACCGTGGAGAAATGTACACTGCACGTTCATCTTGTTAATTTTGAACTTCAGACGTGCTTCAGGTGCGTACATTTTGATTTGAATCTATCATGTTGACCCGATCAAAAACCATAACAACCAAATTTTTGGCACATATTTCATCTTGTCGAATTTTTTAACTTCATTCAACCACATTCTTTCATCAGACGTTTTTGTCTTCTTTTCTCCTCTCTCCATCAAAGGCAACAATATTCTCCTTGGTTACAACAATGTTTCGGAGCCTAATGTCGCCGATCTTGTGCATGGACACTCCACTATCAACAATCCTAAGACTATCAATAGTTCCTCCTAGAACATCCTACACACTCATTCAGAGATTAGTTGGAGAGGGGGACCCAAGCCATTGTGGTCTTGGGTCTTCCATTTTCATCAACAACAATAACTTCTATTCTTTGATGATTCGTAAATTGTGATGATCCCCCTGAATTTGTGGTCATTTTAGGTTTTCATGTCTGTTGAGTTTTTCCAGTTTGATTGTTTGACAAATTAACTTCGTGATTATTTGAAGTTTTTGAAAACTTTGAACTTTCTGGTTTAACTGAAACAGATGTTTTGTTAACCACATCGGTTTTAATTGCCTTTTCAATTTTCTTGACCTGTTGGCGTTTCTGTTTCTTTTCTCTTTCTTTTACAAGACGGGGATCTTGTTTTACAGAAACAGATCGCTTGCGGTCAGTTTGGTCACGAGAATCATCAACTTTGCCTTTTTGTTTATGAAGATATGGACAATTTCGAATTACATGTCCAATTGTACCACATTCAAAACATGATCTTCGTTCAACAAACCCCGAAGTATCATGTGATCGTCTTGCCGATAATGATGAACTTTGTGACCCCGAGGTACTTGGTTTTGAACTACTTGGTTCATTTCTTTTCAACACTGTTGCTTGTTTAACAAAATCCAAGTTAGATTTGTTTTCAAAAGTTTCGATTTTGTCAGTTCCCTTTGATTTCACAAAGTTCACATTCTTGTTCTTCTTTTGATTCGGCTTCCTTTGACTTTGAGTCGTTGCTTTTCCTTTTGGTTTGGTATGATTTTGCTGTTTTTGCACTGTTGGTAATTTCTGATTTCCATATTGTTTTCGAACTTCAGCCTTTGGAATAGGAGGACACTGTGTTACTGTAACATGTGATCCTGTCTTTCCCAAAAACTTACTTGTTGAATTTTCAAAAACTTTACTGATTAAATATTGATTTACATTCTTAATCGGAAAATCTTTGTCAGAATAAATTTTATCATCACCAACAAGAGTGTACAGCAAATCCACACTTTCAGATTCTTTTGCAGACGTGGACTCGGTCGGAACAGTCTTAGCAGGTTTTGCGGGATGATCACATAGAATATGATTCTCAAGAGGTATGTCCTCTTCTTTGATTACCGCATCAGACTTTGCTGAATCAGTATCATCATCAGAAGAATCAGCATCCTCAATCACAACCGGAGGATCCTGATTTGGTTCAGCAGAAGACACACATGTATCTGCTGACACATCCGATTCTGATGATACTTCCTTCTTGTATCCGAGTCCTGTTGCAAATTCCTCAACGTCCAAAGGAACAGATGGTTCAAAGTAAGTTCTATCCTCCTCATCAGGCATGGCATCATAATTGTGTCTCACAGGTGGTGGACATTTCTTGTAACCTATGCATGTGACATCTCGTTTCTCTTTCTGTACGTCAATGATGTGATCCAACACATAGCTAGAGCTCAAATAACTGTCTAGCTTAAGCTGGATCGCCTCACTTTCAGTTTTAACACAAGCCATCTCTTTTTGCATTATCTCAAGGCGAGTTATATACAAATTAATGTCAGTTTGTTTTCTGGAAACCATTTGTGTTAACTCGGTTTTATCTTTCTTTAATTTTTCAATCATCAATTTAAATTCCTTTTCATGGTTTTCATAAAACATGTTGGCTTCAGTGCATTTAGAAAGATCCACGGTCAACTTCTGGTTGTGAATGAATGTCACATCATACTTGTCTTGCAAAGCCTCGTGTTTGCTTTGCAACTCACACCACTTATCATTCAATGAAACATGTTTGTCTTGCAAGTCAAACAAACTAGCTTGTAAAGCATCATGTTTGGCTTGCAACTCAGACATGTTTGCCTCTAAATCAGCACATTTAACATGCAATCTATCACAATTATCACAAATAACAGCAGTGGGTTCATCGACACATACCTGACTTGATGAACTGTCGACATTAGCCATAAAGGCTGAATGGAGAGAAGACGAAGAATAAGCAGCTTGATCCACCAATATAGATCTCCTATGATTTCCTGCTGCAGCTTCTTCCAATAGCTCATCAACCTCTGCATCGACAGACACACTTGATGTGTCATCCAAATGATCATCGCCTGAGTTTGAGGATTCTTCATCCGAGCTTCTACTGTAACCGGAGCTGTCTTCATCTTCAGAAGATTCATCACCATTGGTGGAAGATTCTCCACCACTGGCGTGCTTAAGATCCTTGACAACCTCAGCAAAACAAGCTGTTCCATCCGGAGCATCATTTCCCAACTGAATTGACCAATCACAACCTTCATCTAATTGAACCACAAGTGCCTGGTTGGCATTTGATGGTCCTGCCTGACTTGGGTTGTTGACCGGTATCAACGTACGCTCATTGTTCCTGTTCTGATTCTGTTGGTTGCCTTGATTTCTGAACGGATTCTGGTTCCCATGCTGAGCCGGTCTTGTACATTCCCTTTTAAAATGAGCCCGTTCACCACAGTTAAAGCACTTGACGGATTGCTTGTCGAACCCATACTTGGTATCTTTCTTGCTTTCTAAGCTGGTTCTACCCGTCCGTTCCATGAAGTCTTTTGCTCGCCTTACAGCACTGGCGAAAGCCCACTTGATGTCCATCATCTCCATCTCCTCTTTATCTATCTGCTGGTAATCTTCTTGAGTCAGATTGATGTTCCCGATCTGACCTGCTATCAACCCACAATACGCGCTCACCAATGTGTTTAGTAGCTCCATATGTTCTTTTGCTACTTCAACACTTACTTTAGAGTAGCTTGAAGTGTCGAGTCGTACTGTATTAGATGGCTGACCAGCTGATGACGTGCTACCATAACAGGCTTGCTGTTGCACAGGTAGTGGATTCCCATATAGATCAGTTGGTCCGGAAGATCGAACAGGTAATGGATTTCCGAACATATCAGTTGCTCTAATAGGCCGTTAGCTTTGCTGTTGTGGCACTGGTTGAGAAACTGGTTGAAGCGGATTTCCGTACAAGTCTGTTGTTGGAGCTGGCTTAACAGGAACTTGGATAGGATTGCCATGTAGATCTGTGCTAGACACAAACGCCGTCTGAATTGGAGCATGTGAGATTGGTCTTGCAGGAGTACTAGGAGTTCCATAATACATCTCAGAATTATGTCGCACTTGTATTGTAGGAGTGCTAGGAGTTCCATAATACATTTCAGGATTCTGTGGCACTAGGACCCTTTTCGCCTTAAGGATTTCTTCCTGATTCTTATTCTCCAGGAGTTGAGCAAAGTCATTGAAGTTTGTTGTAGCCAAAGTGCCATTGTACTTCAGGATTTCCAAGAAATTATTCCATTGTGGTGGCAAAGCATCAGCAAACTTGGTGACAACTTCGAGTGGAGTCGTTACCACTCCAAAATTTCCCAATTCAGTCAACAAATGAGAAAATCGACTCGTCAAATCTCCCAAAGATTCTTTATCCATGCATGTAAACCCATCAAACTCTTTCTTGAGTAGATCGTGTCTCAATTGGCGAGTCGTTTCGTTTCTTACACATCTCGTTTTCAACGCATCCCATAATTTCTTTGTCGTTTTGAAGCTGACAAATTGATGGTAAATATCCTTGCTTAATGCCTGAGTAAGAATGGCATATGCCTTCTTTTCCAAGTCATATGTCTTTTTCTGATCTTCAGGAAGATCGGCAAATGAAGCAGCAGTTGAAGCGGCAACTTCTATAGCTTGATCGAAATCTGTGGTGAAACGTAACCACAATTCCGTGTTTTGCCCAAGGACGTAGGTATGAAACCTATCAACCCATCCCGGATATTCGTTTAAGTGCATCAACTTTGGAGGCCGATTCAAACTTCCGGTTTCGCTCTCGCTCAATAGAATACTTTGAATACTAGGCGTCTGATTTGATACGAAAGCCCATTGACCGGTAGAAATTGCATTAGCTTGCGAAGATACCGGTACGGGAGACTCGGCCCATGAAGGAGATAGACTTGTATTTCGATACTTTCCCGAATCTGGAGCCGGAGTACCCCACCAACTTGGATTCACTTTTGGTAAAGAAAAATGATCACCTGAAAAACACACCTCAAACAAACAGTTAAGACACACTTGCAACCCTTCTGTTAAAAATACCAACACACTCGACGAAACACAGTTCCACGAAACAAATTGAAGCCCAATGTATGACAAAACAAATTTTAACTTTATGTGATGACGAAACTCTTTTGTTTGGGCTTGACCGACGAAACAAAAGGTCCAATCTAAGTTAACGAAACAAGACCCAATTTTTTAAAATGACGAAACTGGCCCAACTTCACTTCCGGCCCAACTTTACTTTCGGCGAAACAAGATTTAAGGCCCACCAAGTGTTTCGTCAATTATGTTTGACAAAAAGGAATTCTTTTGTTTCGTCTGATGTTTGTTTCGTCGAAAAAGTAATATAGAGTTGGTGAAAAAGTTGGTAACACTTTCGGCTGACCTTATCCTTACTGACATAGACCCTACTTTCAACTCAACACCATACCCAAACTCACCAACCAGTAAGGTGTAACAATATTTTAATCCTTTCACAACTTTCAACAACAAACAACTTTGACAAATATTTGACCAAGATCAAAAGGTTGTAAATTTGAAGAACACTTTGAATATTATGAAGAACACAATGAACTCGATGAAGTTTCCGGTGAGCCGAAACTTTCTGAACACACTATTTTGCTAAAATGTTTAATAAAAACCCATAACTAACATGTGAACATGAGAAATAACAAGGTTTTTAACAAAACACAAAGCAAAACACAAGATTAAACCCGATTTTAAGATGTTTTTCCAGAAAAAAAAAGTAAACTTTTCAAAACCCGAAAAACACCAAGAACACCACGGTTTTAACAAGGAGAAGAGCCAAGGATCTGATACCACTTGTAGGTCCGGCTAGGGGAGGATCTAGTTGCCTAATCCTTGTGTACAAACCAACCCGGTTGTGCGGAATCCAACCGAGATAGCAAACCGAGATCGAACACGTAAATAATATGGACACGAGATTTCAACGATTAACACCACTGTATTAATACTATGAAAGTCTGTTACAATGCAATGTTTACAAATGTGCTCTGTAAACTCTCTCTCTTGTGTGTGTTCTCACACTTGTGTTCTATCTTTTGTTTCTGTCTTGAGTCTTGTATATATAGGATCAGGCTCGGCGAAACAGAAGCAGGATTCGGCGAAACACATGGGCAGACGACGAAACTCGATGAAACAGACATGTTTCGTCGACATTAACTTTGTTTCGTCGACTTGGGCTTTGGCCCAAAACAGTTGAGGCCCATGTTGCATTCTGATTGGCCCAAAATTCATGTCACATGCACGCACACGATTCCAATTCAACTTGTTTCAGATTTGTGAAGTTTAGTCAAAGTTGTGACATCATCATGACATCATCATGATGATGTCATGATGATGTGTCAAGTGGGAAACGTTCTCGGCTCTCCGTGCTTCGCGTGTCGAACTCTGGGGCGCACGACGGAGGAATGTCGTGACGTCGGGCTTGAGCCGAACCTAACCGAGTCGAACTGAACCGAGTCGCGTCCACATAATATGTATCAACATTTACAATCTGAATTTTGAGAATTCATGTGTACGTATAGCATGTGCATTGTTTGGGCCAATCAACTTCTTTGGGAAGAAACTCTAGTGGACCGGAAATCCTTTGGGCCGAAACCCATTATGTCAGCATGCATGTCGACGAAACCTGTGTGAGTTTCGTCGACTTTGAAGTCTCGTCAAGCCCCCCCCCCATGTTTCGTCATATAGTTTCGTCGATATTAGAGGTTTCGTCGGGTCCATGAAGTTTGGCCTCTGATGTGGTTATATATACAGCAACTGGACAGAACGCAGAGAGAGAGAGAGAGAGAGAACTGAGAGTTTCATTTGTGTATTTCAATGTAATATCTTTCTGTAACGAAACTCTGTTAATTCAATATACAACCGTTAAACTTTATATCTTTTTGTTGTGTTTATCTCTCGCTCGGTTTGTATCGTAACATGGATTCCGCACTTGTTACGGTATTCGAAACAGGATCTCGTAGTTGTAGTTGTCCGGCGATCCGAAAACGGACCTACACTTTTATCTTAAATGAATGGGCCGCCATTCAGTGCGGATGTAAGCACATGCTTGTTGGGTTGGTTAAGTTCTATTAACGAGAATTCTTATTCACTATTCTTAACACCAGGTCATCCTGGCATGAATAAAATACTAAAGAAATTGGGACGAGTTTGGTATTCATTCTTGTTTTATCGGGATTGGAGGATAAATTACAACTTCACAAGATGTCTTTGGAAGGCCTCAGGCAAAGATTATTTTAAGAGAACCAACAAAAAAACAACTCGATGACATTAGTCCAATTGAATTACAGGAAGTCCATGACACAAAGTTTTTCCACAATAATTGTGAGTGTGATGGATCTAACATTTTCAAAAGCAGGGATAATAAACTAGGGACAATAAACTAATCCAGACAATAAAAAGTCTTTACAATAACCCCTATGTTGCAAGTGTATGAATTATAATACCTTCCTAATGTGCAAATAAAGTAAGTTTTGATATTAGGATATACCAAGTTAACTGATAAAAAAAATTGACATTATACAATAATAGTTATATATACAATTTATAAAAATGAAATTTCTTATTGTATAATTTTACAACAATTTAAAGTAATACGGCGAGAATAGGTCCAATGTTTTCCACCAGTCTTGCCTTTCTCAACCTGAATAAAATACCCTCGCCCTATACGACGCGTAGGTATGATGTACTTCCAATGTTTGGCTGACGACCAATCACCGCCTTTTAATAAATTGGTCCTATAGGCGTCGTAGTATAGGGTTGACCTACACGGCGTGTATAGTCCTGTACGTCTCGTATAGGGCACCATGGGATGTCCAAATAACCAATCCCTATTTTAGTTATATATCTTTGTATTTAAATGTCTTTTAGTAAATCACCAACAAAATATGGAACTTTAGGTTGAAACCGGCAGTACTGCAACAAAATATGTTTTATGAATGATACGTTAGATGGAGCCTCTGAATGTTAGTTAAGAATTAGATCTGGTGTTCGGATTAGAGGATGTTTTCAGTGGTAAATCACAATCAACAGTATATTTTTTTTATATTAAATGGATATAAAACAAGAGAAAATCAAACATGAATTGTATGAAATATATGAGCGTAATAGGATACATAAGTCAACATCAACAATGAACGTCTATTATATTAGAATTTGGATTGAATCTGTTGAACGACCTTGCTGTCAACTTGAAAGGCCTTTGCAAGAATATCTCCAGCGATATCAGGGTGTAGGTCCCTCGGAGGTTGAGGTTTAACCTATTCCTTGTTATGTCTAACACACTAGCGAGTGCGGAATCCAAGCTAGCATGCAAACCGGGATAGAACAAGCACAATGATAAACACAACACGCAATATTCAACGATTAACACCACTTGTATTAAACGTATGAAAGGTTCGGTTACAAGCACAAGGTTTACAGATGTATTCTATAAACTCTCTATCTTTCGTGTGTGTGTGTTCCTGATCTGTCTAAGTGTCTAACTCTCTGTCCAACTCGAAATGAACACAACACACGGGTATTTATACCCGAACACTGAAGGTCTGGTCGAAGGATCATGCAGACTGGTCGAAAGATCATCTTTCGACCAGGAACAGCTCGAACGATCCATAAGTACCACGAAAGATGGGATCTTTCGTGGTCCATCTATCGAATGACATCTTTCGAGCAGGTCATCGAAGGATATAGGCAATCCTTCGATGGCACATCCTTCGACTCAACATCTTACCAACATAATGTTGACTGTTTGGCCAAGTCAAACCAGGAGGATGGTTGACTTGGTCAAACTTACAGGACTAACAAGACATCGTTTTACATCGTGACCGAATACAGACAAAGTGCAGACATAAGTGCACCAACAAACTCCCCCTTGGCTGTAGCTTTGTCTGGCTGTAGCTTTGTCTCGATCTTCATTCTTGTAAGTTCTCGTGTCTTCAAGTCTTTGACTTCTATTCAAGTCTTCAATGTCGGAGGATCTTCAAAGTCTTCACGTCTTGAAAGCAGAAAGTGTACCAACAAACTCCCCGTATCACGTAGGAAGTGTGTTGACAAACTCCCCCTTAACATAAGCTCCCCCTTGAGTTATGCTCGTGAAAGTCTTTATCTTTATGAAGTGAGATCCTTGTGGTGTTGATGATGGTCAGCGGCAACTCGATCATCTTCATCATTTGAGTGCCTTCACGTCGTGTCTTCATTCCGAAGCTTGTCATCGACCATGTTCTCCTAGCCTTTAGAATCTGCACATGCAAGAAATCTAAACGCGTAATGAGAACAACCGCTTGGAATATCATAAGCAAACGACACACATGTGACCATTGTTTAAACAAACACCGCCCGACAGTTTGAAAGTTTAAAATATTTTATCAATTTCAATTTAACTTTCAAAACTTTGCAAATTTCGACCGTTTATGAAGATTTAGTCATTTTTGGTTTTCGTTCAGGTTTCAGGTAACGAAGACTCGAGTTCCAACATCGTACGATCGAAAATAAAATAGAAATAAAATCTTTTTGACTTTTATAAAGTTTATATTAAAATACGCCTAAAATCTTTTTGGTAATTTTTTGAATATTTCAAATGTAAAGACGGAAAGCAGTAAATAAATATATACAGACATTCTTTTTGTGAGTTTCGAGGGTAAGAGAATCATATCAGTGTACGGTCATGCCAAAACGCTCTCTTTGTTCAATTAGTTAACATTAAGATAAGCATCTTATAACAATTATCGGTATTGTTGTCCACATAAGCTCAACTTATCATTTGTAATCATGGCGAGGGGATACGTTAAGGTATGATTTATACTTACCGACCGGTGTTCATCCACATCACGACACATTCCCGTATCAAGGTATGCACGAGGGTTCATCTTACCGGTGAGTATACCGATTATCATCTGTTTGACCGTATATGATGTGAGATTCTCACTTATTTTGATTTCAAAAACAAGCCCTATGTGATATAATCACTTATTGATGAGGAACTTGATTTTCGATGCATGAGGGCACAGGAGCAAGTCCGTGAACAGGTCAGTACTTTCGTACAGCAGAGAGACGAACTCTACACCCGGAAAGAATTTGTGATAATTTATCACTTATTTGTTTGGACATGTGATTGTTTATCACTTATTGAGGTCGTATGCAATATGTACACGTATGTATGGTATCATGGAAGATCTAGACCTGCGTCCCCGTTATTTTTCGGTAAAAGATACAACCATGATACCCAGATGATAAGCAGCATAAAGACCGAATATCTCAGAACCTCGGCAATCTCTCAAACGAAATTTCGGTACTAAGACCATATGCCAATGAATGGTTCCCACCTGGTCTTCAGTCGATTTAAGTTTATATCACCCTGCACACTTTAAAATGATTGTGAGCCTACCGATACATCTTATATAGAGCTGCTTATCGTTTTTCATTTTAAGGTTTAAAGAGGTTTAGACAGACCACTGATGTACTATCATTTTCTCTTTTGCTCGCCAGGAAACTCATTTTTGTTTTTCTATTGTTTTTGTGTTTTTGAAATTTTTCGATGTTTTTGGATTTTCAAATTTGGATTTACTCCCCCTAAAATCAACAAACTAAGATAAATTTAAAACACAAAGGTATTTACAAAAATGATTTTCCGATGTTGGTTTTACTCTTGCTTGACCTTAATGCCATTTACCAATAATAAATAGTCAAATCTTGATTTGTCAAAAGCTTTGGTAAAAAGGTCGGCACGTTGGTCATCGGTGTGGACGTAAGCAACATCGATTAGCCTTTTCTCAAAGCAATCACGTATGAAGTTATACTTAATGTCGATGTGCTTAGTCTTTGAATGCTGCACAGGATTTTTAGTGATCTGTAAGGCAGCAGAATTATCGACGTAAATAGGAGTAGTTAGGAATTCAAAACCGTAATCACGCATTTGTTGTTGGATCCATAGGACTTGGGAGCAACAACTTGAGGCAGCAATGTATTCAGCTTCGCATGTTGATGTAGCGACGCACGTTTGCTTCTTGCACTGCCATGTGACTAGGCGATTTCCCAAAAACTGACATCCAGCCGTTGTGGATTTGCCGTCGATTTTGCATCCGCCAAAATCAGAATCACTGAATGCGATCAAGTCAAAGTTATTATCCCTAGGGTACCACAGACCGGTGTCAGGGTAACCCTTCAAATAACGAAAAATCCTTTTTACAGCTGCAAGATGTGAGGCCTTCGGGTTCACTTGATATCTGGCAAGCAGGCACGTTGGGTACATTATATCTGGTCTTGATGCTGTGAGGTACATAAGAGATCCGATCATCGCGCGGTAGAATGAGGGGCTAACATCTTGACCCTTCAAGTCTGGAGTAATTCCGTGATTTTGTGGCAATGGGGTACCAATGGGCGTTGCATCAGACATCTGGAACCGGCTCAAGATGTCACCAACATATTTAGTCTGATGGATGAATATCCCAGACTCTGTTTGTTGTACTTGTAGGCCCAAAAAGAAGGTCATTTCCCCCCATAGCACTCATCTCGAATTTATCCTGCATAACACGCTCGAAATCCCTACACAAAACATCGTTAGTAGAACCAAATATAATATCATCAACGTATACCTGTACCAGTAGAAGATCTCCATCTTGTTCTTTGATGAAAAGAGTGCAGTCGATAAGACCTCTGCGAAAACCGTTCTCCAGCAGATAATTAGATAAGGTTGCGTACCAAGCTCGCGGTGCTTGATGTAGACCATATAGAGCTTTGTTGAGCAACCAAACCCGATCGGGATGGATAGGATCTTCAAAACCTGGAGGCTGTTCGACGTACACCTCTTCTTCCACCACACCATGTAAGAAAGCACTCTTCACGTCCATCTGGTATACCTTGAAACCTTTGAATGAGGCATAGGCCAGAAAGATCCGAATGGCTTCTAGACGTGCAACAGGTGCATATACTTCGTTGTAGTCGATCCCTTCAATCTGACGAAAACCTTGAACGACTAGCCTTGCTTTGTTCCGGATAACGATCCCACGGTCATCCTTTTTGCATTTAAACACCCAACGGGTACCAATCTTCTTGTAACCAGCAGGTTTCTCTACGAGTTTCCAGACACCAAGCTTCTGGAATTGTTGCAGTTCTTCCTGCATCGCTTCAACCCATGAGCTATCTTTCAAAGCGTCTTTCCAAGTTCTTGGCTCTTCCTGTGAGACATAACACGCGAAAGACCAATCATTCTGTTGACCAGATTCTCGGATAGTTGCATACAAGCCTGCATTGTTGTTGTTTCGCAACATGTTTCTTGTTTGAACGCCACTTTGTACATTTCCGAGGATGTTTTGTTGAGGATGGGTATTATGAATCCTTGTTTCTGGATTATCTTGAACTGGAATATTTGTACCCAGATTGTTGAGATTCAGATCAACAATCAATTCAAGGCCCGGAATTGACGAAGAGGATGATGCAGAAGTTTCAGCTGTTCGAGGGACATCCACTGGAGGTGTACCCTCTGAAATACCATGAACTGCTGTTGGAGCTTCTTGATCTGCATCGAGAAATTCATCATCCTCTGAAGATTCGTTCAATTCGGTAGCATCTTGAAAATCCTCATTGTCGAGAGCATTATTGTTCACTGAAGATGGTTCTTGATTGACTAAAATGGGACGAACCAACGGTGAATCTGTTGCATTGTCGCTCTCGAGAAACATCCTTGCCGCAGCATTTTCTTCAACGGCTTCAACATTGATCGAATTGAAAAAGTCATCGTACTCAAACATCCAAGGCTGACCAGGATTTCTGACTGGTAAAGTGTGCCTTTGTACTCTGACTTCAGACCATTCCTCAACCCTTTTAGTCTCTAGATTCCAGACTCTTAAGTTTGGGGTGGAATACCCAAGAAAGTATCCCTCGATTGATCTTGCCCCAAACTTTCCATGAGGATCGATAATTGTGCAAGGAGCTCCAAACGGTTCAAGATAAGACAAATCTGGTTTCCGTTTGTTAATAAGCTCAAAACAGGTCTTGTTGTGCCTTTTGACTGTAAGGACTCGGTTCAACGTATAGCATGCAGAACACACAGCTTCAGTCCAGAATGGAATGGGCAGCTGCGACTCTACCAACATAGTCCTAGCAGTCTCGATCAATGTGCGGTTCTTACGTTCAGCGACACCATTCTGTTGAGGAGTATAAGCTGCACTAAATTCGTGAAGAATACCTTTTGAAGTGCAAAACTCCGCCATGGCATGATTTTTGAATTCAGTACCATTGTCGCTACGTATCCGCCTAACCTTCAAGTTGTAAAGATTCTCAATCTGAATGATCAAGTTTTTGATAATACCGAAGGTTTCACTCTTGTGTGCCATGAACGCCACCCAAGAAAATCTTGAATAATCATCAGTAATCACGAGGCAATATTGATCATTCCTAATGCTTTTGTGCTTGACAGGACCGAACAAATCCATGTGCAAACGTTCAAGAGGAACAGCCACCGTGTTGACTTTCTTTGTAGGGTGTCGCTTCTTCGTTTGTTTTCCTTTCTGGCACGAAACACAGACGTCTTGAAGATGGAAATTTTTAAGAGGAACACCATTCACCAATTCATTTGACACCAAATGATTCATTTTGCGTAAGTGAATGTGACCCATTCGTCTGTGCCAAGAGATTGTGTCTTTTTCTGTGGCTTTTGAAACGAAACATGTTGCTTGTGCAGACGTTGTGATAGCTTGGCTCATATCAAGGACATACAGATCATTTATCCTTGGAGCCGACAAGAGAATCCATTCTTTTGGAATTTTGAAGCCGGGTTTCAGCACATAACATCCATTAGCATCAAAGTGTACTGAGAACTGCTTGTCGCAAATTTGAGAAACACTAAGAAGATTGTGATCAAGTTGTTGCACAAAGTTGATCTTGTCAAAGCTAACAACCCCTTTGGAAATCATTCCTTCACCCGTTATATATCCGCCTTTATCTCCAGCAAAAGCAACATAACCTCCTCTAATAGATTTGACGTCGTAGAGAAGCTTCATGTCGCCTGTCATGTGCCTGGATGCCCCACTATCAACAATCCAATGACTACTGATAGTTCCTCCTGGAACACCCTGCACATTAACTCAATCGATTAGTTGGAGATGGGGACCCAAGCCATTGTGGTCTTGGGTCTTCCATTTTTATCAACAACAATAACCTCCACCTTTTGATGATTCGGAAATTGTGATGGTCCCCCTGATTCAATAACAGATTTTGGTTTCCAGGTCTGTTGAGTTTTACCAGTTTGATTGTTTGAAAATTTAACTTCGTGATTGTTTGAAGTTTTTGAACTTTCTGGTTTAACTGAAACAGATTGTTTTTGAACCACATCACTTTTAATCGCCTTTTCAATTTTCTTGACCTGTTGGCGTTTCTGTTTCTTTTCCCTTTCTCTTATGAGTCGAGGATCTTGTTTTACAGAAACAGATCGCTTGCGGTCAGTTGGGCCACGGGGATCATCAACTATGCCTTTTTGTTTATGAAGATACGGGCAATTTCGAACAATATGCCCGATTGTTCCACATTCAAAACATGATCTTCGTTCAACAAACCCCGAAGTATCATGTGGTCGTCTTGCCGATGATGAACTTTGTGATCCCGAGGTACTAGGTTTTGAACAACTTGGTTCATTCCTTTTCATCACAGTTGCTTTTTGGACAAAATCTAAATTAGATTGATTTGCAAACTTTTCAATTTTGTCCGTTCCCTTCGACTTCACAAAGTTCACATTCTTCTTCTTCTTCTGATTCGGCTTCTTTTGAGTTTGAGTCGGTGCCTTACCATTTGTTTTGGTATGGTTTTGCTGTTTTGGCACTGTTGGCAATTTCTTGTTCCCAAACTGTTTTCTAACTTCAGCCTTTGGGATAGGAGGACACTGTGTGACTGTAACATGTGGTCCTGTCTTTCCCAAGAACTTACTTGTAGAATTTTCAAAGACTTTACTGATTAAAGATTGATTAACATTTTTAATAGGAAAATCTTTGTCTGAATAGATTTTATCATCACCAACAAGAGTGTACAGCAAATCCACACTCTCCGACTCTTTCTCAGATGAGGACTCAGTTGCAATAGTCTTAGCGGGTTTTGCAGGAGGATCACACAGGATGTGATTCTCAAGAGGTATGTCCTCATCTTTTATCACCGCATCAGACTTTGCTGAATCGGTATCATCAGACTCATCATCAGAAGAATCAGTATCCTCAATCACAACTGGAGGATCCTGATTCGGTTCAGCAGTTACAAAGGTATCTGCTGACACATCTGAATCTGACGATACTTCTTTTTTGTATCCGAGTCCTGTAGCAAATTCCTCAACGTCCAAAGGAACAGAGGGCTCAAAATGAGTTCTATACTCCTCATCAGGCAGTGCATCAAAGTTGTTTCTCACGGGTGGTGGACATTTCTTATAACCTATGCATGTGACATCCTTTTTCTCTTTCTGAACATCAATGATGTGATCCAACACATAGCTAGAACTCAAATAACTGTCTAACTTGAGTCGGATCGCCTCACTTTCTGTTTTAACACAAGCCATTTCTTTTTGCATCACCTCAAGACGAGTGATATACAAATTAATGTCCGTTTGTTTTCTGGAAACCATTTTAGTTAACTCTGTTTTATCTTTCTTCAATGTTTCAATCATTGATTTATATCCCTTTTCATGGTTTTCATAAAACATATTGGCTTCAGTGCACTTTGAAATATCAACGGTTAATTTCTGATTGTGAATGAATGTAACATCATATTTTTCTTGCAAAGCCTCGTGCTTGCTTTGCAATTCACACCACCTATCATTCACAGAAACATGTTTGTCTTGCAATTCAAACAAACTAGCTTGTAAAGCATCGTGTTTGCCTTGCAACTCAGACATGTTTGCTTCCAACTCAGCACATCTAACATGCAAACTATCACAGTTATTACAGCTAACAGAAGTGAGTTCATCGACACATACCTGACTTGATGAACTGTCGACATTCGCCATAAAGGCTGAATGGAGAGAAGACGAAGAAAAAGCAGCTTGATCCACCAAAATAGATCTTCTTTGAATTCCTGCTGCAGCTTCATCCAAAAGCTCATCAATATTTGCATCGACTGACGCACTTGATGTGTCATCCGCATGATCATCGCCTGAAGCGGAGGATTCTTCATCTGAACTTCCACTATAACCGGAAGAGTCTTCATCCTCAGAAGATTCACTACCATTGGTGGAAGATTCTCCACCACTGGCGTGCTTAAGATCATTAACCACTTCAGCAAAACAAGCTGTTCCATCTGGTGCATCATTTCCCAACTGGATTGACCAATCACAGCCTTCATCTACTTGAACCACAAGTGCCTGATTGGCATTTGATGGTCCTGCTTGAGTCTGGTTGTTGACAGGCACCAGTGTGCGATCATTGTTCCTCGCTTGGTTCTGATTGGCCCTGTTTCCTTGACCTCTGAAGGGATTCTGGTTCCCATGCTGAGCTGGTCTTGTACATTCACGCTTGAAATGACCACGTTCACCACAATTGAAGCATTTAACAGCTTGCTTATCAAACCCATACTTGGTGTCCTTTTTGCTTTCCAAGCTGGTTCGGCCTGTTCTTTCCATAAAATCCTTTGCTCGCCTAACAGCACTGGCAAAGGCCCACTTAATATCCATCATCTCCATCTCCTCTTTATCTATCTGCTGATAGTCTTCTTGAGTCAGATTAATGTTGCCAATCTGACCTTCCACTAATCCACAGTATGCGCTCACCACAGTGTTTAGCAGCTCCATGTGTTCCTTTGCTACTTCCACACTGACTTTAGAAAAGCTTGAGGTGTCGAGCCGTACTGTATTTGGCTTTGATTGTTGACCAGCAGATGATGTGCTTCCATAACACGCTTGCTGTTGAGGAGGAAGTGGATTCCCGAATATATCAGTTGCTCTGATTTGCTGTTGCTGTTGTGGTGCTGGTTGAGGAGCTGGATTAAGCGGATTTCCAAACATATCTGTTGTTGGAGGAGGAGTTCCATACAAGCTCGTGCTAGACACAAATGCTGTTTGAATTGGAGCGTGTGAAGAAGGTTTTGTAGAAGTGCTAGAAGTTCCATAATAAATTTCAGGATTTTGTGGCACTGCAACTCTTTTTGCCTTTAGAGTTTCTTCCTGATTCTTGTTTTCCAGGAGTTGAGCAAAATCACTGAAGCTTGTTGTATCCAAAGTGCCATTGTACTTCATGATTTCTATGAAATTACTCCATTGAGGTGGCAGTGCATCTGCAAACTTCTTCACTATCTCTACTGAAGTTGTTACAACCCCAGTATTTGCCAATTCAGTCAGCAAATGGGTAAATCGACTTGTCAAATCTCCTAGAGATTCATTCTGCATACAAACAAAACCATCAAACTCTTTCTTTAGCAGATCTTTTCTTAATTGACGTGTTGCTTCATTTCCTATGCCCCTTATCTTCAATGCGTCCCACAACTGCTTCGTTGTCTTGAAACTCACGAATTGATGATAAATATCTTTGTTTAATGCCTGAGTAAGAATGGCATATGCTTTCTTCTCCAAATCATAGATTTTCTTTTGATCTTCGGTAAGATCTGCAAATGTAGCAGCAGATGAGGCAGCAACCTCTATTGTTTGATCAAAATCTGTGATGAACCGCAACCACAACTCTGTATTTTGACCAAGCACGTATGTATGAAATCTACCAAACCATCCCGGATATTCACTTAAGTGCATCAACTTTGGAGGCCTATTCAAACTTCCTGTTTCACTTTCGCTTAGCAAAATGCTTTGAACACTTGGAGCTAGATTTGATACAAATGCCCATTGACCGGTAGATGTAGCATTAGCTTGCGAACCCGAATCCGGAGCTGGAGTGCCAAAATACATCTCGGCATTTACCGGAACACCCCACATCGAATTCATTTTTGATCAAGAAAAAATAATATTACACCAGCCGAAGGATCTGTTCGAAGGATCTGAGATCGAAAGACAAGAAACACAAACTGTTAAGCATAAACAGACTAAGGATCGAAAGATCAAAGCTTGTTCGAAGGATCAACAGTGTTCGAAAGATCACTGTTGAGTTTCGAACAATTGTTTTCGAAAGACTCCCCTATCGAAGGATCCTGGTCTTTCGAAAAAGAACTGTAGACCGAAAGATGTATGCTTCGAAATGATTCCTTGGTTCGAAGGATGATGATCTATCGAACCTCCACTGATCGAAAGATGGTCTTTCGAAATGATTCCTTGGTTCGAATGATGATTGATCTATCGAACCTCCACTGATCGAAGGATAGTCTTTCGAGTTCGAAGGATATCTTTCGAACGGTTCTGACACAGTTGACAAAGGATGACAGGTTGGTGAAAAAGGTGATGGGTTGGTGGAAACTTTCTGCGGAAGATATGGTCAGACCATGATTTTTACCAAAACCAAGATTTGAAACATAAAATATAATAAACCTATCCAGAACAGCCGGTCACCGGAGAAGCCGGAATTATGGCCGGAAAATACCAAACAACTTAAAAACAAGTTTTCAAGTTACCCAACCCGTCTTTTAACACACCCGGTAAGTTTAGATATGTTTTAACGTCAAGAAAATCAAGAAAAACAGTTAAAAACGGATGCTAAAACAGTGAGCTTAGTCCAAACACTCCAAAGACTTGTAAAAATCCGGTTTTCAACAAGGAAAAGAGCCACGGCTCTGATACCACTTGTAGGTCCCTCGGAGGTTGAGGTTTAACCTATTCCTTGTTATGTCTTACACACTAGCGAGTGCGGAATCCAAGCTAGCATGCAAACCGGGATAGAACAAGCACAATGATAAACACAACACGCAATATTCAACGATTAACACCACTTGTATTAAACGTATGAAAGGTTCGGTTACAAGCACAAGGTTTACAGATGTATTCTATAAACTCTCTATCTTTCGTGTGTGTGTGTTCCTGATCTGTCTAAGTGTCTAACTCTCTGTCCAACTCGAAATGAACACAACACACGGGTATTTATACCCGAACACTGAAGGTCTGGTCGAAGGATCATGCAGACTGGTCGAAAGATCATCTTTCTCTTTCGACCAGGAACAGCTCGAACGATCCATAAGTACCACGAAAGATGGGATCTTTCGTGGTCCATCTATCGAATGACATCTTTCGAGCAGGTCATCGAAGGATATAGGCAATCCTTCGATGGCACATCCTTCGACCCAACATCTTACCAACATAATGTTGACTGTTTGGCCAAGTCAAACCAGGAGGATGGTTGACTTGGTCAAACTTACAGGACTAACAAGACATCGTTTTACATCGTGACCGAATACAGACAAAGTGCAGACATAAGTGCACCAACACAGGGTTCGATCCAAACACAGCATTTGCAATTGTAATGACACCTGGATTTTGACTGCTCAGACCAGCAATTGCAAGAGAATAGCCATTTCCTACGTTTTGCTGGAAATGAATCAGACCTTCCGGGAACACGAAAACATCGCCCTTCTGAAGTAGTTTTGTGAATAGACGATTTTCAGGGTTTGATGTGACAAAACCGACTAGAAGACTTCCTTCAATGACAGTCAATATTTCTGTGGCTCGAGGATGCGTGTGTGGAGGGTTAATGCCCCATGGAGCAAAGTCAATACGGGCCATGGAAATACCAAGGGTGTTGAGTCCTGGCAACTCTGCTACAGTCACAGCCGTCACATTAGACCCCACGTCATTCGTTGTGTTTCCCATTAGGTGGAGCCCTCTGAAGAGAAAATCGTTTGCTTGCACAAGCTTTGCATCTTTGCAAACCACACCATTCACGAGTACTGGAAAACAGAAATTGGAACTTTATTAGCGACCTCGATAAATGTTGCCTGTAGGCTATAATCATATAAAGAATGCTTGCTGGAGGATTTACTGAGAAACTTTGACAATCGTACCTTTGCTATCTGGATCAGCAACACAGAAGTCTTGGAGAGGACTAGGGTCCGAAGCTAATGCAAGCGAACAAGCAAGCAACAAGAAGCCTGCTACAAGCAAACTTGACGTCATTTCTGAGAAGTGAAAACCTGTTTTTCAGTGAAATTAGCTAGCTCGGGAAATCTTTGCATTAAAGTACGTAACTTGTACATGTTTTTATAGTTAGCTTTGGGGATATAAGCACGGATATGTTGTTCTCCCACTAATAAAAAAAACATGTGGAAAGAGTAAAACCATGATAAAGTCATCAAATAGAAAACTGTCATTTTCAAACTTTGTGCAATTCAAAATTAGATAAAAGTCAGGCTCTTGTAGGTATGATCGATTCTTTCATTCTCATAGAAAGTAGTTCGCTTGTCCAGTTTTTATAATTGTGCATTGTTTTGGTCCGATCATTTACATACTTTACATAACTTTATTCTTAATTTTCTAATCCATTTAAATTAATCACCTTGCCTTTAATATTATAGTGGTTGGAATACGTCACTATAAGGCGTCCAATGCAGGAGTCAAACGTTGAATGGCTCACTCGTAGAAATCTTCTTGTATAATGGTGTAAACGTTGATGTCATGATGATGTCACATGTTTGACTAATCTTTACAATCTGAATTTTGAGAATTCATGTGTACGTATAGCATGTGCATTGTTTAGGCCAATCAACTTCTTTGGGAAGAAACTCTAGTGGACCGAAAATCCTTTGGGCCGAAACCCATTATGTCAGCATGCATGTCGACGAAACCTGTGTGAGTTTCGTCGACTTTGAAGTTTCGTCAACCCCCCCCCATGTTTCGTCATATATATCGACGAAACTCTTCAAGTTTGGTCGATATTAGAGGTTTCGTCGGGTCCATGAAGTTTGGTCTCTGATGTGGTTATATATACAGCAACTGGACAGAACACAGAGAGACAGAGAGAGTGAACTGAGAGTTTCATTTGTGTATTTCAATGTAATATCTTTCTGTAACGAAACTCTGTTAATTCAATATACAACCGTTAAACTTTATATCTTTTTGTTGTGTTTATCTCCCGCTCGGTTTGTATCGTAACATGTATTCCGCACTCGTTACGGTATTCGAAACAGGATCTCGTAGTTGTAGTTGTCCGGCGATACGAAAACGGACCTACACTTTTATCTTAAATGAATGGGCCGCCATTCAGTGCGGATGTAAGCACATGCTTGTAGGGTTGGTTAAGTTCTATTAACGAGAATTCTTATTCACTATTCTTAACACCAGGTCATCCTGGCATGAATAAAATACTAAGGAAATTGGGACGAGTTTGGTATTCATTCTTGTTTTATCGGGATTGGAGGATAAATTACAACTTCACAAGATGTCTTTGGAAGGCCTCAGGCAAAGATTATTTTAAGAGAACCAACAAAAAAACAACTCGATGACATTAGTCCAATTGAATTACAGGAAGTCCATGACACAAAGTTTTTCCACAATAATTGTGAGTGTGATGGATCTAATATTTTCAAAAGCAGGGATAATAAACTAGGGACAATAAACTAATCCAGACAATAAAAAGTCTTTACAATAACCCCTATGTTGCAAGTGTATGAATTATAATACCTTCCTAATGTGCAAATAAAGTAAGTTTTGATATTAGGATATACCAAGTTAACTGATAAAAAAATTGACATTATACAATAATAGTTATATATACAATTTATAAAAATGAAATTTCTTATTGTATAATTTTACAACAATTTAAAGTAATACGGCGAGAATAGGTCCAATGTTTTCCACCAGTCTTGCCTTTCTCAACCTGAATAAAATACCCTCGCCCTATACGACGCGTAGGTATGATGTACTTCCAATGTTTGGCTGACGACCAATCACCGCCTTTTAATAAATTGGTCCTATAGGCGTCGTAGTATAGGGTTGACCTACACGGCGTGTATAGTCCTGTACGTCTCGTATAGGGCACCATCGGATGTCCAAATAACCAATCCCTATTTTAGTTATATATCTTTGTATTTAAATGTCTTTTAGTAAATCACCAACAAAATATGGAACTTTAGGTTGAAACCGGCAGTACTGCAACAGAATATGTTTTATGAATGATACGTTAGATGGAGCCTCTGAATGTTAGTTAAGAATTAGATCTGGTGTTCGGATTAGAGGATGTTTTCAGTGGTAAATCACAATCAACAGTATATTTTTTTTATATTAAATGGATATAAAACAAGAGAAAATCAAACATGAATTGTATGAAATATATGAGCGTAATAAGATACATAAGTCAACATCAACAATGAACGTCTATTATATTAGAATTTGGATTGAATCTGTTGAACGACCTTGCTGTCAACTTGAAAGGCCTTTGCAAGAATATCTCCAGCGATATCAGGGTTCGATCCAAACACAGCATTTGCAATTGTAATGACACCTGGATTTTGACTGCTCAGACCAGCAATTGCAAGAGCATAGCCATTTCCTACGTTTTGCTGGAAATGAATCAGACCTTCCGGGAACACGAAAACATCGCCCTTCTGAAGTAGTTTTGTGAATAGACGATTTTCAGGGTTTGATGTGACAAAACCGACTAGAAGACTTCCTTCAATGACAGTCAATATTTCTGTGGCTCGAGGATGCGTGTGTGGAGGGTTAATGCCCCATGGAGCAAAGTCAATACGGGCCATGGAAATACCAAGGGTGTTGAGTCCTGGCAACTCTGCTACAGTCACAGCCGTCACATTAGACCCCACGTCATTCGTTGTGTTTCCCATTAGGTGGAGCCCTCTGAAGAGAAAATCGTTTGCTTGCACAAGCTTTGCATCTTTGCAAACCACACCATTCACGAGTACTGGAAAACAGAAATTGGAACTTTATTAGCGACCTCGATAAATGTTGCCTGTAGGCTATAATCATATAAAGAATGCTTGCTGGAGCATTTACTGAGAAACTTTGACAATCGTACCTTTGCTATCTGGATCAGCAACACAGAAGTCTTGGAGAGGACTAGGGTCCGAAGCTAATGCAAGCGAACAAGCAAGCAACAAGAAGCCTGCTACAAGCAAACGTGACGTCATTTCTGAGAAGTGAAAACCTGTTTTTCAGTGAAATTAGCTAGCTCGGGAAATCTTTGCATTAAAGTACGTAACTTGTACATGTTTTTATAGTTAGCTTTGGGGATATAAGCACGGATATGTTGTTCTCCCACTAATAAAAAAAACATGTGGAAAGAGTAAAACCATGATAAAGTCATCAAATAGAAAACTGTCATTTTCAAACTTTGTGCAATTCAAAATTAGATAAAAGTCAGGCTCTTGTAGGTATGATCGATTCTTTCATTCTCATAGAAAGTAGTTCGCTTGTCCAGTTTTTATAATTGTGCATTGTTTTGGTCCGATCATTTACATACTTTACATAACTTTAATCTTAATTTTCTAATCCATTTAAATTAATCACCTTGCCTTTAATATTATAGTGGTTGGAATACGTCACTATAAGGCGTCCAATGCAGGAGTCAAACGTTGAATGGCTCACTCGTAGAAATCTTCATGTATAATGGTGTAAACGTTGATGTCATGATGATGTCACATGTTTGACTAATCTTTACAATCTGAATTTTGAGAATTCATGTGTACGTATAGCATGTGCATTGTTTAGGCCAATCAACTTCTTTGGGAAGAAACTCTAGTGGACCGAAAATCCTTTGGGCCGAAACCCATTATGTCAGCATGCATGTCGACGAAACCTGTGTGAGTTTCGTCGACTTTGAAGTTTCGTCAAGCCCCCCCCCCCATGTTTCGTCATATATATCGACGAAACTCTTCAAGTTTGGTCGATATTAGAGGTTTCGTCGGGTCCATGAAGTTTGGTCTCTGATGTGGTTATATATACACCAACTGGACAGAACACAGAGAGACAGAGAGAGTGAACTGAGAGTTTCATTTGTGTATTTCAATGTAATATCTTTCTGTAACGAAACTCTGTTAATTCAATATACAACCGTTAAACTTTATATCTTTTTGTTGTGTTTATCTCCCGCTCGGTTTGTATCGTAACATGTATTCCGCACTCGTTACGGTATTCGAAACAGGATCTCGTAGTTGTAGTTGTCCGGCGATACGAAAACGGACCTACACTTTTATCTTAAATGAATGGGCCGCCATTCAGTGCGGATGTAAGCACATGCTTGTAGGGTTGGTTAAGTTCTATTAACGAGAATTCTTATTCACTATTCTTAACACCAGGTCATCCTGGCATGAATAAAATACTAAGGAAATTGGGACGAGTTTGGTATTCATTCTTGTTTTATCGGGATTGGAGGATAAATTACAACTTCACAAGATGTCTTTGGAAGGCCTCAGGCAAAGATTATTTTAAGAGAACCAACAAAAAAACAACTCGATGACATTAGTCCAATTGAATTACAGGAAGTCCATGACACAAAGTTTTTCCACAATAATTGTGAGTGTGATGGATCTAATATTTTCAAAAGCAGGGATAATAAACTAGGGACAATAAACTAATCCAGATAATAAAAAGTCTTTACAATAACCCCTATGTTGCAAGTGTATGAATTATAATACCTTCCTAATGTGCAAATAAAGTAAGTTTTGATGTTAGGATATACCAAGTTAACTGATAAAAAAATTGACATTATACAATAATAGTTATATATACAATTTATAAAAATGAAATTTCTTATTGTATAATTTTACAACAATTTAAAGTAATACGGCGAGAATAGGTCCAATGTTTTCCACCAGTCTTGCCTTTCTCAACCTGAATAAAATACCCTCGCCCTATACGACGCGTAGGTATGATGTACTTCCAATGTTTGGCTGACGACCAATCACCGCCTTTTAATAAATTGGTCCTATAGGCGTCGTAGTATAGGGTTGACCTACACGGCGTGTATAGTCCTGTACGTCTCGTATAGGGCACCATGGGATGTCCAAATAACCAATCCCTATTTTAGTTATATATCATTGTATTTAAATGTCTTTTAGTAAATCACCAACAAAATATGGAACTTTAGGTTGAAACCGGCAGTACTGCAACAAAATATGTTTTATGAATGATACGTTAGATGGAGCCTCTGAATGTTAGTTAAGAATTAGATCTGGTGTTCGGATTAGAGGATGTTTTCAGTGGTAAATCACAATCAACAGTATATTTTTTTATATAAAATGGATATAAAACAAGAGAAAATCAAACATGAATTGTATGAAATATATGAGCGTAATAGGATACATAAGTCAACATCAACAATGAACGTCTATTATATTAGAATTTGGATTGAATCTGTTGAACGACCTTGCTGTCAACTTCAAAGGCCTTTGCAAGAATATCTCCAGCGATATCAGGGTTCGATCCAAACACAGCATATGCAATTGTAATGACACCTGGATTTTGACTGCTCAGACCAGCAATTGCAAGAGCATAGCCATTTCCTACGTTTTGCTGGAAATGAATCAGACCTTCCGGGAACACGAAAACATCGCCCTTCTGAAGTAGTTTTGTGAATAGACGATTTTCAGGGTTTGATGTGACAAAACCGACTAGAAGACTTCCTTCAATGACAGTCAATATTTCTGTGGCTCGAGGATGCGTGTGTGGAGGGTTAATGCCCCGTGGAGCAAAGTCAATACGGGCCATGGAAATACCAAGGGTGTTGAGTCCTGGCAACTCTGCTACAGTCACAGCCGTCACATTAGACCCCACGTCATTCGTTGTGTTTCCCATTAGGTGGAGCCCTCTGAAGAGAAAATCGTTTGCTTGCACAAGCTTTGCATCTTTGCAAACCACACCATTCACGAGTACTGGAAAACAGAAATTGGAACTTTATTAGCGACCTCGATAAATGTTGCCTGTAGGCTATAATCATATAAAGAATGCAACACAGAAGTCTTTACTATCTGGATCAGCAACACAGAAGTCTTGGAGAGGACTAGGTGTTGATGCAGATTTGTGTCCGATGCTTGTCGAATAGATTAGATTTATTTTATGCTGAATTTGTAATAGTTAGTGAACGGTCTAACGAACGTGTATAGACCCGCTCGTTTGAAGTGGTCAAACGAGAGGGTTATTCGGTTGACCGTGTGTGTTTGAAAGACAAAGGGGTGTAGCTATAAATAGCAACCCTTTGCCATTTCAAACACTTGGTAGATTGTAGGAGGTTTGAGACCTCACCAGGGAGAGATCACCACTTTATCTCTCCCCGGAACCAAACGGCTCTGGTAAAGGTTCGATTATCTTGTTAATCGGGTCGGCTTGTACTCTTATGTTATCAAATCAATACAGGTTAGTCGTTTATCCGTCTATGATCTTCCCATCTATGAACATAATCATGATAATCACGGTTTCGGTCCGGAAAACGGTCCTACAAGTGGTATCAGAGCCATGGTGCCCGATTTAGTAAATCTAACCGTTTACTAAGTCACATGTGCTCTAGATCTATGATTTTCGTGCTTTTTGTTCAAGATGTAAAAATGGTGAAAATGAGAAAAACTCAGATCTGGAACCGAATATTCAGATCTGTGCTGAAACGAGTGTTCGGTTTTATGTTTTTCACCTATATAATCAAGTTATCATCATCAAAAATAAAAAATACAATGTTTTTGTCAAATCTGCAAAATTGAACAGAGGCTGTGTTCTTGATGTTCTTGGCGAAACGCCCACACCCATGACGAAACAACAAATCTGAATCTATGACGAAACTGAATACACCGACTCAATGACGAAACTGAACCTATGACGAAACAACAAATCTGTTTCATCAAACTCATTCAAAGTTTCTGTTTCGTCGATCAGATTCACAAACAAACCATTCAGTTTCGTCGACAAGTGTTCAACAACCTGTTTCGTCGGACCAAACAAATCATTTTCGTCGATCAGCACACATGCTTGTTTCGTCGGAGGTCTTTGTCGGCTGAGGTGAATCGCAGAAGGTGAAAAGAGGTGTCGGCTGCTGCTCCTTGTGTGTATCGAAGAAGAAACGGATTTCAGTTGTTTGATGTCTGACTTATTGGATTTGATCGGAGTTTGAATCTCCGATGAAGATGTCGGCTGAACTCAGTAGATGATAGTAGAAGATGAAACCTCTGGTCAAAGGCTCCGAAATCAACTTTGACAGCCTTTTTAAGCTTTTTCGTCATCAACAGTATTCCGGCCAGATTCATTGTCGGCTGCTGCTTGTTGTTTATCGAAGACAGATGTTGATGCATTTTTAGTGTCTGTAACTAGTCTTATTTAACGATGTAATTTATATGGTCTTTTATTAATTATCGAGTCTGTATGTTATGTTGACCAAGTCAGATATCCTCCTATCTACTTGTGTACAACTTATTTGTCTCTTTTGGTATGTAATGTATTATGAACAATGCATGTTGCATTAAAGGGTAGTTTTGTCATTACTATGTTTATATGTGTTGCTGATTGTTGCTGTCTGTTAACAGGAACAAACACAACAGTTGCAGTCCTCGACGAAACAGACTTCTGTTTCGTCGGAACACTTCATGGCGAAACAGACCATTGTTCAAAATTTTGTTTCGTTGAAGGTCATGACGAATCAGACCTTGATTCGTCATGTACCGACGAATCAGACCTTGATTCGTCATGTATTGGGCTGTTCCAGGCCCAATGTCTGGCCCATGTTCAGATTCGTCAAACACTTGTGTGTTTCGTCGATATCAATGGTCCAGGGACTATATAAACAACAGTTCTGTTTCATTATCACAGAGAGATGAGAAACAGACCATAGTAACAAAACTCTGCCAAAATTCCGTCTGAACTGTGTTTGTATCAGTTGTAATCGGTTCTCATCCCATTAATCAATAGATTGTGTTTCATTGATTAATCCGTTGTTATTTTATGCTATATATGTTTGATTTGGCATAGTTACGTGGATTCCGCACACGTAACCGTGTTTACTATAAACAAGTGATTCGGTTCGTAATTGATCATCAGATTTCGGGACCTACAAGTGGTATCAGAGCATTGGCTCTTATCCTTGTTTAAAATCAAACTTGTTCGGTTTTTATCAAGTATTTTGTGTGTGTTTTTTCTGAAAACTTGTTCTTGAAAAATTATATTTTCTGGAAAAATATTCATAAATCTGCTGTTTTAGTGTTGTTTGCTACAGATTTTTATCAAAAACCTAAGTTAGATTGTTGTTTATGCTTTAAACCGGGTTTTTAGTGAAAATCTAGTGTATTTTCGTGTTTCGGAAATTTATCGGTGATCGGAAAACTCATCGGAAACTTCATGTTCTTGGTGGTGTTCTTCATATCTTCATAAGTGTTCTTATAAAAACTGAGTATTTGATCTGTTAAAATTGATTAAACCAAGTGTTATAACTTAAAATAACATTACTTGACTTTTGTGTAAAAGGTTATAATTGGTTTCAGTAAAGTCACTGTTTCGTTGAAAATAGAAGTTACAAACATACTTGTGTCAGGTTTAAATATCTTTGTGTCTCTTCTTATCCTTGACTGATCAATAGATATTTTAAATATCTAAATCAACTGACTTTTACCCAGTTTTGACGAAACACACAGCCGACGAATCACATCTGTTTCGTCGCAACCTCTTTGACGAATCAAACGTCTGTTTCGCCACAACATCTTTGACGAAACAAATTCTGTTTCGCCACAATTCACTATTATCACAAGTCTGTTTCGTCGTCATTCATTCAGACGAAACAAACCTGTTTCGTGAACTCTGTTTCGTCGAAAACAGATCTGTTTTAAACAGAAGACTTATATCAGCTTGCTTACTGTTTGTTTTCAAGAATTTGTGCAGGTACTATCATACATACATCAAATATGAGTTGTACTAGTCCATGGGATTGGAGTATGGATTCTAGACCACGTGAAGATCCGACGTCCGCAGCAGCGTGGGTGAAGAGTGTTTTTGGTCAACCAACTATAAGTGCCGGACAATGGGCTTTGGCATCCAATCAGAACCAAAACATTCAAAATCTTTTGATCAGTGAGAGCGAAACGGGTAGCAACAATCGCCCGCCAAAGTTGAATCATATGAACGAGTTTCCATCATGGAAAGGTCGTTTCATTACATATGTTCAAGGTCAAAGCACTGATATTTGGAGGTGTTTCATTACTCCACGCAATAATGCTCTTGAAGTAGCAGCTTCAACGGCCGAAGGTTTTACTAACATGCAGGAAAATGACAAGAAAGCATATGAATTTGAGAAAAAGTCGTTTGCTGTTCTTACTCAAGCACTTCATAAAGATATCTATCATCAGTATTCTTATTGTACGGACACGAAATCCTTATGGGATTGTTTGGTGACAAGAGGAGAAGGAAACGCAGCTTCCAGAAAGACACGGCATGATTTATTAAAGAAAGAGTTCGAATCATTCCAGTTCTTGGAAAACGAAACTCTAAATGATATGACCACACGGTTTTATCATTTGATTAGTGAGATGTTTGCATATGCTGTTGCTGCATCTCAAAAGGAAGTTTGTGCACGATTTGCTGATTCTCTACCACCAAAGTGGAGTCCATACATTGAGCTTCTAAAACATACAGGTATTCTAGATGCTGACACTATAACTATCTATGAATTTGTACAGAAGCTGGAACATAAAAATGATGAAGAAATCCGAAAAGCAAAACGCATTGCTGCTCCTCAGAATATTGAAATGTATTGTGGTGGAGGTTTTGACCCGTCAGCTAGTCTGAGGCAACCAAAATTACAAACGGCGTTTGTATCAGATACAAACTCTTCTCCGTTTCCTCAACAAACTCAGACTTATTCTGGAGGAGGTTTTATTCCTTTTATACCTCCAGTTTCTACTCAACCTCAGGCATATTCAGGAGGAGGTTTTAATCCATCCCTACCACAACCACAAGTCCAACCACAACAACAACAGCAAGCTCATTATACCAACAATCCTCCAACTCCAAACCCTAACACAGTCAAAGTTGATACATCAAACCTCTCAAATGTTAGCATTGAAGTAGCAAAGGAACATATGGAACTTATTAATACCATGGTCAGTGCTTACTGCGGTTTGGTCGCCGGTCAAATTGGAAACATCAATTTAACCAACGAAGACTATCTACAAATTAACCGTGATGAAATGGAGTTGATGGATATAAAGTGGGCATTCGCAAGTGCTGTTAGAAGGGCGAAGGACTTTATGGTTCGAACAGGAAGAAGTTCTTTGGAAAGCAAACAAGATACAAAGTACGGTTTTGATAAAGAAGCAGTTACATGCTTCAATTGTGGGGAAAAGGGTCACTTCAAACGTGAGTGCACTCGACCAAGCAGACAAGGCAATCAGAACCCATTCCGTAATCAGACGAGTACTTCAAATGCTAATCAAGACAATCGTGGAAAAGGGATAGTGGCTGTAAACAACACCACTAACCAGAATCAGTCTGGACCGTCAAATGAAAGTCGTGCATTAACCGTACAAGCTGATGAAGGGTTTAATTGGTCTTTACAACTTGGAGAAAGTGATCAAGGTAAAGGAGGAACGGCGTGTTATGCAAAAATAATCAATCACATCAAGCACGTTCATAAGGAAGAATTTTCTGATAGTGACGACAGTTCTGGTAATTCCGGGAGTTCTGATGAAGAAAGTTCTACTTCGAGTTCTGAATCTGATGTGAACAAAGAAGCAAGTTCTAATCTTGATGACTTATTGAATGAAGCAGAAGAGTTGAAATGTCAGAAATCAGTTCTGATCAAGAAGGCTGAGGTAGTATCTAAAGAAATGGAGAAGTTCTTTTCTGAAGACGGATCTTTCTCTTATCAGACTGCCTTTATGGCAAATGTCTCAGATTCTACAAGTCAGGTAAAATCTGAAATTCTTATCAACTGTAGAGATTGTGAGTATATGAAAAGTGAATTTGATAGAATAAAGCTTCACTGTGATTCGATTCATATTCACAATCAGAGTTTAGTTGTTGAAATGGCTAAATGCAAAGAATCGAATATGGCTTTGATTCGAAACGAAAAAGAATTTAAATCTATGATTGAAATTCAAAAGAAAAATGTTTCCGAAGTGACAAAAACTGTTTATCATAAACAAGTTAGTATAAATGAATACATTAACATTGTTGAGGAAACTAAAAAAGAACTAGCCATTGCCAAATGTGAGCATGATGCAATCAAGCAAAAATTGGAGAGTTACTCTAACTCCCGATTTGTGCTCGATCACATTATTAATGTTCAACAACTAAAGGGAAACAAGAAAGGTGTTGGGTATAAGAAGTGTCCGCCCCCTTTGAGACATGATTATACTTATATGCCTGATGAAGAAGAAATGCCACGGTTTGAATCCAGTGTGCCTCTTGATTATGAGGAAGTAACTACTGGCCTAGGATTCAAATCAGACAATTCTCCAAGTACAAATTCTGAGCAAAAAGAGTCAACATCTACGAAACAAGGTCCTCCAACCATTGAGGACTATGAGTCGTCGGATGATGAATCTGAATCAGATGTGAGTAATCAGGATAAATCACTTGACAAACTTAAAGGAGTAGAAGTTCCAATTGAGAATCATATACTGTGTGATCCTCCTACCCCTGCTGTTAAATCTGTTGTTCAACAAGTGATAAATCCTGTGTCTACTGTTAAAAGTAATATTGTGTTGTACACTTTGGTTGGTGACTCTAAAATCTATTCAAATAATGATTTTCCAATTAAAAATGTCAATCCTTCATTGATTGATAATGTTTTTGAAAATAACACAAGTAAGTTTGTGGGAAAGTCGATTCAGGGAGTTAATGTGACTCAATGTAATCCAATTCCTAAGACTGAAATTAAAAAGAAATTTGGAAATCAGAAATCACCTTCAAAGCAACAACCTATTGCTTCTAAGGGTAAACAATCAGATCAACGAGCTAAATTGTCAAATGTTTCTAAATCAAAATTTGAAACAAAAGGGGCTCGTTATCAGAAGAAAAACAGCAATGTTAAATTTGTGGAATCGAGGGGTACAGATAAAATTGAGACTTTTGCTAACAAGTCAAACACTGATTTTGTACAAGTCAAAATTTTAAAACGTGATAGTCAAAACAATTACACTCAACATTCAAACGGGTGTGATGAAAAAGCTAGTACCTCGGGTTACACAAGTTCGACATCTGATCGTCGATCCAGTTCTCCTAAGTTTGTTGAAAGGAGAACGTGTTTTAAATGTGGAGAGTTTGGGCACATCATCAAAGATTGTGCTAACACTCCGAAAGCGAAATTTGTTGAAAGAGCATCACCTGAATCGATTCACCCTAAATGTCGTCCTGTTTCACCTAAACATGATAAAAGAACTATTAAAGAACAGGAATCGAAACAACGACATCAAAATGTGAAGAAAATAGAAAAGGCTTTAAAACCTAAGGTCAATTCTGTTCCAAGGGAACCAAGTTCACCTGTAAAACCAGAAATTTCAAAATTTGTTTACAAAACTCAATCTGGTAAACAAAAACAAACTTGGAAACCTAGGAAGAGTGGAGGTTCAGGGGGAGCTGTTTGTTTGGAAAACCATCAACAAATCGAGATCACTATTCGTGATGCTCAGGGACGACCCAAGACCACTTTGGCTTGGGTCCCCATCCTTAACTAATCATTGGATGATATGTGCAGGATGTTCCAGGAGGAACTATTAATAGTCATTGGATTGTTGATAGTGGGGCATCTAGGCACATGACGGGCGACTTACGGCTTCTATATGATGTGAGAAACATTAAAGGAGGTTATGTTGCTTTCGCTGGAGACAAAGGCGGTTACATCACTGGAGAGGGAATGATTTCCAATGGTGTGGTATGTTTCGATAAGATCAATTATGTTCGTCAAATTGATCATAATCTTCTCAGTGTGTCGCAAATCTACGATAAAAAGTTCACCGTGCATTTCGATGATGCTGGTTGTTATGTGCTTAAACCTGGTTTCACAATTCCTGATGAATGGATTCTCTTATCGGCTCCAAGAATCAATGATCTTTATGTTCTTGATATGAGTCAAGCGATTACGACTTCTGCACAAGTCACATGTTTTGTCTCGAAAGCCACGGAGAAGGAGTCTATATCTTGGCACAGAAGAATGGGACACATTCACTTGAGAAAAATGAACCATTTAGTGAAAAACAATCTTGTGAATGGCGTACCCGTGAGAAGTTTTCATCTACAAGATATCTGTGTTTCGTGCCAGAAAGGGAAACAAACAAAGAAGTCTCACCCTTTGAAGAAAATCAACACTGTTAGCATGCCTCTCGAACGTCTTCATATGGACCTCTTTGGACCTATGAGACACAAAACAACGTTCGGAGATGTGTATTGTTTAGTTGTTACTGATGACTACTCTAGATTTTCTTGGGTAGCTTTTATGGCACACAAGAGTGATACTCCTCAAATCCTCAAGGATCTTCTTACAATGTTGGAAAATCTCTACTCGTTGAAAGTTAAGAGGATCAGAAGCGACAATGGAACTGAATTCAAAAACCGTGTTATGGATGAGTTCTGTACTTCTAAAGGCATTCTTCATGAATACAGTTCTCCTTACACTCCACAACAAAATGGTGTCGCGGAGAGGAAGAATCGGACGATAATTGAAACTGCAAGAACAATGCTGGTAGAGTCGGCGTTTCCTGTTCAGTTCTGGGCAGAGGCTGTGTCGACTGCTTGCTACACTTTAAACCGAGTTCTTACGGTTAAGAGACATGGCAAGACTTGTTTCGAACTTCTACAGAAAAGGAAACCAGATCTTTCAATTCTAGAACCTTTTGGTGGTCCATGCACTATGATTGATCCGGATGGAAAGTTTGGAGCGAAAGCTATCGAGGGTTTCTTCCTTGGATATGCTACACCAAATTTTCGTGTTTGGAATCTGACTACCAAAAAGATTGAATTATGGAGTGAAGTACGGGTTCAGAGATATACAGATCCTGTTAAAGCTCCAGGTGATCCTTGGATGTTCGATTATGATGGGCTATTCAATTCCTTTGACCTGCCAACTTTTGATGAAGATTCTGCAGCTGCTAGAATGATATTTGATAGTGACAATGCTGCTGAGTCGTCATTAGTTAGACCTGTTGTTGTTAACTCACAAAGTTCTAATTCGTCTAACAACACGGTTCAAAATGAGGAAGTTGAAAATGCTACTGAATACAATGAGTCATCAGAAGAAGATGAAGAAAATCTGGATGCGACTGAAGGCACTAAATCTCCAGTTGTTCCAGTTCAGGGTATTTCTGTTGATACTCCTCATGTGCAAGTCGATGATACTGCTGAAGGAAATGCATCCACTTCTACGCATATTCCAGGTGTAGAGTTGGCTGTTGATCTTAATATTAACAATTTAGGTGTTAATGCTCGTGTTCCTGAAAATCCTGAAATGAGGATACACGATACCCATCCACAGCAGAATATCATAGGAGATGTCCAACAAGGTGTGCAGACACGTAATCAGCTGAGAAACAACCCGAGTGCTGGTTTGTATTCAGCTATTAGAGAATCTGGTCTACAAAATGATTGGTCTTTCGCGTGTTACGTTTCACAAGAAGAACCAAAATCTTGGAAGGAAGCTTTAAAAGATAATTCATGGGTTGAAGCCATGCAGGACGAACTGCAGCAATTTCAAAAGCTTGGTGTTTGGAAGCTTGTTGAAAAACCGGAGAATTACAAGAAACTTGGAACACGATGGGTTTATAAATGCAAGAAAGATGATCGTGGAGTTGTTATTCGCAACAAAGCGAGACTGGTTGTTCAGGGCTTTCGTCAGATTGAAGGCATTGACTACAATGAAGTTTATGCACCTGTTGCACGTCTGGAAGCTATTCGAATCTTCTTAGCTTATGCTTCTTTCAAAGGATTCAAAGTTTACCAGATGGACGTTAAAAGTGCTTTTCTTCATGGTATTGTTCAAGAAGAGGTGCATGTCGAACAACCTCCAGGTTTTGAAGATCCTATTCACCCCGATCGGGTTTGGTTGCTCAACAAAGCTCTTTATGGTCTACATCAAGCACCTAGGGCTTGGTACGCAACCTTATCAAACTATCTTCTGGAGAATGGATTTAGACGAGGTCTTATTGATTGCACACTGTTTATCAAAGAACAAGATGAAGATCTTCTGCTGGTGCAGGTATATGTTGATGATATAATATTTGGGTCTACTAATGACTCTTTGTGCAGGCAATTCGAACGTGTTATGCAAGAAAAATTCGAAATGAGTGCTATGGGAGAGATGAATTTCTTTTTGGGCCTTCAAGTTCAACAAACAGAGTCTGGGATATTCATCCATCAGACTAAATATGTTGGTGACATTTTGAGCCGATTCCAAATGTCAGATGCAACGCCCATTGGTACCCCACTTCCGCAGAATCACGGGATTACTCCGGATTTGAAGGGAGAAAGCATCAGCTCCTCGTACTATCGTGCCATAATCGGATCTCTCATGTATCTTACCGCTTCGAGGCCTGATATCATGTACCCAACATGCTTACTAGCAAGATATCAAGCAAACCCGAAGGCCTCTCATCTGTCAGCTGTCAAAAGGATTCTACGCTATTTGAAGGGATGCCCAGACCTCGGTCTTTGGTACCCTAGGGATGATAGTTTTGAATTAATTGCATACAGTGATTCTGATTTCGGTGGTTGCAAAATCGATGGCAAATCAACAACAGCAGGATGTCAGTTTCTAGGAAATCGACTGGTCACGTGGTAGTGCAAGAAGCAAACGTGTGTTGCTACATCAACATGTGAAGCAGAATATATTGCTGCCTCGAGTTGTTGCTCCCAAGTTCTTTGGATACAACAACAAATGCGCGACTACGGTTTAGAATTCCTATCTACTCGTATTTTTGTTGATAATAATGCTGCCTTGCAAATCACTAGAAATCCTGTGCAACATTCTAAGACTAAACACATCGACATTAAATATCACTTTATCCGTGACTGTTTTGATAAGAGGTTAATCGATGTCGTTCATGTTCCCACTGATCACCAACGTGCCGATCTGTTTACAAAAGCTTTTGATAAATCACGTTTTGATTATCTACTTTTGGTCAATGGCATTAAGGTGATACCCGAGTAAACTTCTTTGGCTGATCGTTTTTGTAAATATTTTCTTTATAAACTTTGAAAATTCAAAAAGATTTTAGTTTTCGTAAACTTTGCGAATTTTAGGGGGAGATATTTCAAGAAAATACAAAAACATTGCAAAAGTTCAAAATCCAAAAAGATGTCTTTACTTTCTGTCGTTTCGTTTGAAAAATTCAAAAATTCAAAAACAATAGAAAAACCAAAAAATGAGTTTCTTGGATAAAGGAAAATGATGAAATTCACTGGTGTGGTCGGTCACTGTGCTCAAAATGCAAAATAAAAAGAAAAATGATAAGTATCTCTACTAACGATGTATCGGTAGGCTCACAATCAGACTAAAATGTGCAGGATGATACAAACCTAACAGACTTCAAGTCAGGTGGGAACTGCTCATTGGCATATGGTCTTAGTACCGAAATCTCGTTTGAGAGATTGCCGAGATCTGAAATATTCGGTCTTTATGCTGCTTATCATCTGGGTATCATGGTTGTATCAAACCGTAAAAATAACGGGGACGCAAGTCTAGATCTTCCATGATACTATACATACGTGTACATACTGCATTCGACCTCAATAAGTGTTGGAACCTGAAGGTTTATTCATGTAGGTTGAAAATACTTAGGGATTGATTATGTAATTAGTTATATATGTTTTGGGTTAAACATTGTGGGTCGGGCTAGATAGTGTCGCATGGGCCTAGGGTTGTATTCGGCCTACATGTCTAGTATATAAACACCCTTAATCTATTGATTAAGGGTTGTTGGTTACGAGTATAAGGCAGGCGTCACAAGCAAGGAACTAGGTTCCATCCGAGACATTGTATCAGTCATCGTTCATCGTGAATGCAAGTTTCGGTTTGATTTTGTTTATTGCTTGTTATTTGATCTTAAATATTAGTTCTTGAATCACCTTGTGTTTGATTTCCGCACTCTCACAAGGTTAGATTGATATCATTGAGATCCTCACGGGTTTTACAATTGGTATCAGAGCCATTGAAGCCATTCAAGGGCTCGGTTTTGATATCAATCGGATTCAAGAAATTGCATATATTACTGATCCGGTTTTGTTGAGTGTGTGTGCAGATTTTTATCGACTGTTCTTGATAAATTTTTTGGAAAATTCACTGATTTTGGTCTGTTGATTTCAGCATTGGTGTTTGCAGATTTTTTCGGGATTTCGGTGCAACAGATTCAAAGATTACTATATCTTTGAATTTTGGAAATTGCTGAAAAGTCGGGATTGCGAGTAAACAGTTCTTATCACTTTCTGTTTTGCAGGTTACGACTCGCAATCTCCCAGTTGCGGCTCATCACGTTTCAATTACGACTCGCAATCAGTCTTGGTTTCGATTCATCTTGCCCAGTTACGACTCGCAACCGGCTGTTTGATTTTCACTCGCAATCGTGGTTTCGGCTCATCCTGTCTTGTTACGACTCGCAACCATTTCGGTTACGACTCGCATCCAAGGTTGACTTGACTCGCAACCATCTTCAATTACGACTCGCAAATTCGACTCGCAACCCCGTTTCGACTCGCAACGACAAATTGTGACGGACATTTGGACTGTTGACTTTGGACTAAATAAAATTAATTAATTAATTAACTGATTGATTAACAATGTCAACCACCAACAGTGAATTGTCTGCCCTAACTCAGCAACAAGAACTGGATTCAAAGCTTGGAACCACATCACGCATTCCTAGGCTAACTGATGCCAATGACTTTCCCGAGTGGAAGTGGCGCTTTGAACAGCATCTTAAGGTTAAAGATTACAAGCTATGGCGCAGCATCTTGAGGGGACCTAGGGAAATTATGATGGAAAGTCCTACAGAACCTGATGTTAAAATAAAGAAGCCTCGAGAACTATACACTGAAGATGATGTGCTTATTGTTGAAGAAGATGATCGAGCCTTCTCTTACTTGACCATGGGTTTGGGTCCTAATATTGCCATGGGTTTTCGCACCTGCAAATCTGCCAAGGAATTGTGGGATTCTCTGGTCGAAGTGTATGAAGGGAATGAAGACATGAAAGAAAGTCGAAGGAACTTGCTGCAACAAAACTTTAACAACTTCAACCATATCTATGGTGAGACGGTGGATAATCAGATTCAAAGGTTTGTTAAACTGGTGACTCAAATGCAAATGGAAGAAATTCACACCTCAAACGCATCCACCAACAGACAACTCCTAAATGCACTGCCCAAGAGTTGGGATCATCATGTGGCCATGATTAAGAAAACCAAAGATCTTGCAAGATGTACATTGTCAGAAATGATTTCACACATCAAAGCTTGTGAATTGGATGATAAGCAGAGAGAGACTAACTACAAGAATAGCATGCTGGCTGCTGGTTTCTCAATTGCTCCCACCACATCTAGCGACAGCAACACAGCTCTTCTATCACAAGGAGGCTTTCAGATGTTTCGCAATACTTCCTCTGTCTCTCAATCTGGATCCTCAAATCAAATCGTCTCTTCAGCTTCTCCAGCTTCAGTTCAAAATGCTGGAAAGGCATCTGCTGCTGCCCCTGCTTCCGCTCACTCTACGAACAATGAGATGATGGCATTCTTCGCAAGTCAGTCAAAGGAAAAGCTAGACATAGCAGCTTCTGTAATCAACTGTTTGAATGCTTTTATTGCAGGGAAGCTTGATCCACCAAAGTGGAGTCCTGATGATTTGTCGCAGATTCATCCAGATGATGTTGAAGAAATGGATATCACCTGGCAAATGGCAATGGCGGCATTCAGAGCTCAAAATTTTGTGAAGAGAACGGGTAAAAACAGGTGGGGTAACGCTTGGAATGGAGCTTCTAAAGTGCCCTTCAATCTTCGCTGTTTCAATTGTCATGAGGAAGGACACTATGCTCGGAACTGCCCGAAGCCACCCATGAACAGAGATCAAAATCCTACAACTCCTGCTCAACCAGCTACTCCTAATCGAGAAAGGGCTCTTGTGTCCACTACAAGTGTAGCAGATGCAGCTGCTTCTGGAAGTCCACAGCCGCAGGGATTAGCACAAGCGCTGGTGGTGCAGCCAAATGTCAACTTTGACTGGTCTTCTGAGATTGAGCGTCTGAACATATCAGCTCCAGATAATCAAGCTGCAACTTCTAACATTGCTTTCATGACCTCAAGCGAGCATGACCCTGAGCCACAGGAAGAGACTGCTGCTGACGATTTCGCTTTCATGACTCAAATCCTGTCAGCACCTGTCAAAGGTCTCACCAAAGAAGAGGTAATTTCAGTTTTCTGCACTCCTGAATGTAGGGAACGTGTTGAGGCTTATAGAATACACAACGCTGAGCTAATTGAAGATTACAATGAAATTAAAAGGAAAAATTTCACTTTAACGAAAAATGAAAAACTTTTCAAAGAGAAAATCGAAGCTCAGCGTAAGGACATCGTTCAACTAAAGGACGATGTCAGTATAGCTAAAGCCCAACTCATGATAGTCAAAGAAAAGTTATGTGAAGTAACTAAGGAACTGGAGAATGTAAGAGATAAATACCAAATCAATCAATTAAACATCAAGAAATTCGATTCCTCCAGTAAATTGGTAAAAAATCTGTGTGATCAACAATTGGCTTACTCTAAAAAGAAAGGGTCGGGATTGGGTTACAATCAGACTCCTCCTCCATACAATAACAATTACACTTATTTGCCAATGTCTGAGGAGGAGATCTTAAACGAAAGCAAAATGACTTATGGCTCATCTAGTAAATCGTCTGTTCACAACAAACCTGTTGAGCCACAAAAGTCCTCGCCTTTAAAGTTTGTTCCTAAAGGCACAATTGATCCTAACATTTCGTTGTCATGTGCAGATGATAGCTCTGAAGTAAGATGTGATGATGTTCATGGGAGTGAACCAGTTATTATTTCAAACGTTTCTGAACCTTATTTTGAACTTTATTCTGAACCAACTGAGTCTGACATTGCTTTTACTAGTTCTTTGTTTGCGTCGTTTTCTGCGTTTGTTTCGTCTTGTGAGCCTGTTGTTTTGGGCAAAACTGATAATGTTTGTGTGGATGATTTGAACAATACGTGTGGTGATGATTGTTTTTCAGCTAATGCTTGTGATGCTAACATATCAAATGTTTCAGCTTGTGATAATGTTACAGGTGCGGTCCCTAAGGATGCATTCAGTGAAACCACTGAAACTACTTCTCAAGAAAATCAAGTGTATCCTGATTCTTCTTCTGAATCTGTCTCAGTGGGTGTCCCTAATGTTGAATCTAGTGGGACCCCATTGGAAACTGTGTTAATCAATGAATCAGAGTCTGTGTCACAAGATAAATGCTCTGAGGAAATGCATGTTGATGAAACTTCCTCAGGATCAGAAAGTGAACCTGAATCAGTTTCACCCGATAAATGCATTGAGGAAGAGCATATTGTTGAAACTTCTTCTTGCTCGGAAAGTGAACCTGAATTAGTTTCAGATGATAAATGTGTTGATAAAACACATTTGGATGAAGCTAATACATGTTCAAATTCGGAATCAAGATTAAGTGAAAAGGAAAAGGGGGTTGGTAAAAAGGTGAAATCATCAGAAGAAAATTTGATTAAAGAAAAACCACAAGTCAAACATGGTCAGAAAACTAAAACGTTGAATCACACGAAATCGAACAAGCAGAGTCCTAATGTCAAAAATGTTCAAATTGTGAAAAGTCAAACATGTTTTAACTGTGGCATTGCCGGTCACATTGCCAGAAATTGTGGTAAACTCCCAAGGACACCAGACAAGAAATCATCAGGGCGAAATCAGAAAGTTACGTCTAATCGATCTCAATGTTCGGAGTCTATGAAGTCTGCTTGGACTAAGACGATGAAGAACAACGATCATCATAGGACTAGACCTTCTGATCAGGATTGGAATGCAGCCAAACGCCATAATCAGAACCGACAAACAAATTTTCAGCGTAATTGGAGAAATTCTTTTGGTAACGCGTTTGAAAGTTTAAATTCTAACTGGTCAAAACAGTTTTGGAAACCTAAGGTCAATGGCATGCAATCCAATCCAATGAAGTCATATCATCAAAAGGCCGCAAACAGAAATGTTTCAAAATTTCTAAACAAAGAAAATTTTGTTTGGCAGAGAGTAACGTATTTCGATGCTCAAGGAAAACCCAGATCCACTATGGGCTGGGTTCCTAAATCTAACTAATCCCGCTACTCGTGCAGGAACAGCTGTGGAGGACTACCGTGCGCCTCTGGTACATGGATAGTGGCTGTTCCAGGCACATGACAGGAGACTTATCCCAACTTGTGAATGTTAAAGAATTTAATGGTGGATATGTCTCATTTGCGGGAGGTGAATCTGGCAGAATCACTTTGAAAGGAACTGTTCAAAATGGTGTTCTCAGCTTTGAAAATGTCAATTATGTTCCAGAACTGAAGCACAATCTGTTAAGTATTTCGCAGATCTGTGATAGAGGGAATTCAGTTCATTTTACGAAGAAAGGATGTCATGTTCTTAAGCCTGGGATTGTTATTCCAGAAGACTGGTTCTTGATGACTGCTGAAAGAAAAGGAAATGCATACGTCATTGATATGAACAAGAAACCGTGTGAAGAGATCACTTGTTTATTTTCGAAGATTTCAGAGCATGATGGTCTTTTGTGGCATCGTCGACTTGGGCACGTGAATATGAAAAATCTGAATAGTCTAGCTAAAGGTCAATTGGTACGAGATCTTCCAATTAAGGATTTCATGTTGGTGGAAAAATGTGTTGCTTGCGCGAAAGGAAAGGCTCATCGAAAACCTCACAAGACTAAACCAGTACCGTCAACAAAAGCTATACTCGAACTACTTCACATGGATCTTTTTGGTCCAGTGAATGTGCTGAGTATCGGGAAGAAAGCCTACTGTCTAGTAGTAGTCGATGATTACTCTCGCTACACTTGGGTGTATTTTCTCAGTCACAAAAACGAAACTGCTACACTGGTGAAACAGTTCATTATATTGGCTGAAAATCAAGCGAGTACTAAGGTGAAGGTTATTCGATCAGACAATGGGACAGAATTCAAGAATGTTACTTTGGATACGTTCTGCAGTGAAAAGGGAATTGATCGACAGTTCAGTGCGCCTCGCACTCCACAACAGAATGGAGTGGCTGAAAGAAGGAATCGTACTCTAATTGAGGCAGCACGTACCATGCTGGCTGATTCAAAGCTTCCTAGCTTCTTTTGGGCCGAAGCTGTTAGCACGGCTTGTTATATCCAGAATCATGCTTTAGTTAATAAACGTCACATGAAAACCCCTTATGAGATTCTGGAAGGACGTAAACCTTCGGTTTCACACTTTCGTATTTTTGGTTGTCCATGTGTATTATTACTAATGGACTCAAATGGAAAGTTTGAAGTCAAAGGTGACAAATGCTACTTTGTTGGATATGCTAAAGGCTCTGCTTATAGGGTATACAACAAAGTAACTAGGAAAGTCGTTGAGTCGTGCAACATCGAATGGCTTGAAGAGAATGCTACGGACGCTAGAGTCGGTCCAGATTGGTTATATGATTATTCTGCTCTGTTTAAATCATTTAACATTTTGTCAAGTGATGTTTCAGTTGCAGGTGAATCAGTTCCTAAACAACCATTGTCATTTGAAGATACAGAGGACGAAGCACAGATGGAAGAAAATGTGAAGCATCATACTGTTGATCCACCGGGAATGGTGTTCACGCAACATCCTACACCGACACCGATGGTCAATCAATCCCCTGAAGGTGCATCAACCAGTGACACTGCAATGTTTCCTGATCCAATTCCTGAGGATTGTACTGTCACTTCACCTGTAGTTCACACTACAAGTGTACCTGATGAGGGGGAGAGTAGTAACACCACCACTGAAGAGGAGATTGTACCTGATTTGGCTATACCAACAGGCGTTCAACGCAATCACCCAATCGAGAATGTGATTGGTCCTGTAAATGCAGGAGTTTTGACCAGGAGTCAATCGGGAGTCATTAATACTTGCTTATATTCCTGTTATCTGTCTCAAATCGAACCTAAAACCATTGATATAGCTTTGCAGGAACCTGGCTGGGTAGATGCTATGCACGAAGAGCTGAACCAGTTTGAAAAACTTGGAGTATGGAAGCTTGTCAAGTTGCCAGCAGGAAAGCGTAAGCTTGGAACTAGATGGGTCTTTCGAAACAAGCAGGATTCTGCGGGTGTCATTGTTCGAAATAAAGCAAGGCTGGTGGTTCAGGGATTTAGACAAATCGAAGGTTTAGATTATGATGAAGTATATGCTCCGGTTGCGCGACTTGAAGCCATCCGGATCTTTTTGGCTTACGCGTCGTACATGGGATTCACTGTTTATCAGATGGATGTCAAGACCGCGTTTCTCTATGGAGATGTGAAGGAGGAAATTTTTGTCGAGCAACCGCCAGGGTTTGTGCATCCAGATCATCCTGAGTACGCCTACAAGTTAGACAAGGCGTTGTATGGGTTACATCAGGCTCCTCGAGCTTGGTATGCCACCCTAACAGAGCATCTGTTGGCTCATGGGTATACGCGTGGCACTATCGACCAGACTTTGTTTATCAAGAGGGTAGGAAGTGATCAAATCTTAGTTCAAATCTACGTTGATGATATTATTTTCGGATCAACAAGCGAGGATCTGTGCAAGGAATTCGAGAGAGTTATGAAGAAAAAGTTTGAAATGAGTGCTCTGGGGGAGATGACTCTATTTTTGGGCCTTCAAGTCAAGCAGAGTTCGCAAGGAATTCTGATTCATCAAGGGAAGTATGTGGATGATGTGCTGGCAAAGTTCAAGTTCACGGACGCAAAACCTGCTGAGACACCTATGGCTGAGAGACCATTGTTGACTGAAGATGAAGAAGGAGAGTCTGTAAATCAACGTCAATATCGGTCCATGATCGGGTCATTGATGTATCTCACAGCTAGCCGTCCGGACATCATGTTCGCTGTTTGCAACTGTGCACGCTATCAGGCTAATCCTAAAACTTCTCATCTTATTGCTGTTAAACGGATCTTTCGGTATCTAAAAGGCCGACCTCGGTTTGGTCTGTGGTATCCGAGAGATTCCAATTTTGACTTGTTTGCTTTCTCTGACAGCAATTTTGAAGGTACTGACAGTGACAGGAAATCCACTTCTGCGGGATGTCAATTTTTGGGTGATCGGCTCATTTCTTGGCAGTGCAAGAAACAACAAACAGTGGCGATATCCACAGCTGAAGCTGAGTATGTTGCTGCTTCTGCTTCTTGCTCTCAGGTGGTGTGGATGCAACATCAATTGCAGGATTATGGTTTGACTTATCTTAACACTACTATTTACTGCGATAATGATGCTGCAATACAAATTGTTAGAAATCCTGTTTTTCACTCCAAAACCAAGCACATTGATATTAAAGTTCATTTCATTCGAGACTGTTTTGACAGAGGTCTGATTACGCTTGAACAAATCGACACAGATGCTAATGCTGCCGATTTGTTCACTAAACCTGTCAGCAGCTCGAAATTCAGAGTGCTTGTGGATTTTCTTAAAATGATCCGTTTTACTGATTGAGCATATTTTGTTTTGTTTTGTTTTTCGTAGGTAAATTTGTTCATAAAGTTTTCTATTCTTAGGTAGTTTTTATTTATGCACAAATTTAGGGGGAGAAAAATCGAAAAATACAAAAACATTGAAAAATCGAAAATACAAAAATATTAAAAAATTAAAAAAAATACAAAAAGAGTTTCAAAAGGAAGTATGGCTGGACTGGGAAATGAAATGAATTTTCACTTTATGGTCAAGGGCTGACTCATGTAAGACCAGTATCGAAATTGTTTGACTCTAGTATGATGTGTTGGTAAGCTCTATCCTTAAGATTGGAAACAATAGCTGTTTCTGTTCAGAACTAAACCAGTACATGACCTCAGAAAAGAAAATCACTTGGAATTAGCTCATGTCTATTTGAATGTTTGTATGCTTTTCCCGATACACACAATTTTGGTCTGATTCTGAAATCTTATCTGAAAAAGTCGTGTACCTCCTCTGCTGCATCCAGATACATGCTGACCTGGAGGTGCTAGGCAACGTCAGCTTCTGCTGCATCCAGATACATGCTGACCTAGCTGTACGTTGTCGATCTATAGATCAATTAAACACCCGAAAGAGGCCCTCTAGTGCCCAAAAGAAACCCTATAAACCTATGTCAAATTGAGAAAAACTCATTTGATCCTGTATATTATATCATCTCTACTTAAGATCTATTCTGTTCTCTTCTCAACCTAGTCCCAGTTAAGATTTCAGAGAATCTGGATTGGACTTGTGAAACATGTGGTAGGGAAGCTACTTGCATGATAGAGTGTGCTAGTATAATTCCGGGATTTGATTAGTATTTGTTTTGGGTGTTCATTGTTAAGATATCAAAACATGATAAATTGAGTTACAGGCAGTTATATGGAAAAGATCTAGGGAGATGAGTTTAAGAGGACAAATATACTGGCAATCGTCTAGATCATCCTCTAGTAGATCAGTGTTGATAAGTGAAGTCATGCCCGAAACCTTGTGATTTGATCCCTGAATATCTTTGCAAATTTCCTGATTTTATTTTTGTAAATAATATTTTATTATTTATTTTTTGTTTTAGGTTTTGTTTTGCAAAATAATGCTCAATGGGTTTAATGGGTTATTATTGGAAAATCAGATTTTTTAAGTGGGTTTGTTAAAATCATTTCTGAAATCCATTTTATTGTGCCCAAGTCTATAAGGCCCAAGCCCAACAGACTTGGGCCCATGAGAAATAGTGATCACATAAAAGGGTGATTACGAGTCATAAGTTCATTATTCACTCGCAATCTTCTCTGAATTCTCTCTCAACATTCCGGTCGAAATCAAGATTCCGACTCAATTCCGGTTGCGACTCGCAATCCGATCAGGTCATCAACAGGTAATATGACGTCATTATTCAAGATTTTGCAGGAATTTTGAATTTTTGTTTGAAGATTCGGCGAATTTATGAAGATTCCGATGAAGATATGAAGATTCCGATGAATTCTCCGATGAGTTTTGAAGTTTCCGATGAAGTTTCCAGTCGCAATCAAGAACAACAGGACTCGAAACCAATGATTACGACTCGCAACCTCGAGATTGCGACTCATGGTTGCGACTCATTTTGTCTTGTTGCGACTCATGATTGCGACTCGCAATCTTCTGGTTGCGACTCAGTTATCCTGGTTGCGACTCATGGTTTCGAGTGAACAGTAACAGTGTTTGTTTTATTTTTTAAATTTTTATCACTGTTGTAAATGGAAACTTATATGTTGTGTGTGACGTGCAGAAAAATGGACTTAAAGTTTATCGCGTCTCACAATCAAGTAGCATTTTTGGCACCTCCACCTGTAAAGCACAAGCAGCTGTTCACGTCTTTGATCAAAGGCCTAAATACATGCCGTATTGTTCACGCTCTTCGAGACAATCCGGTTGTGTATGAAAGTCTTATACGAGATTTTTGGAAGACTGCAAAGGTGGAAATTATTGAAGGAAAAGGAGCTATAGCTGCTGAAATCGAAGGGACAAAGATTATTGTGACGGAGCAGGTTATCAGGGATGTGTTGCAGTTCAATGATCAGGAAACGGATCCAATCGAGCTTGCTGCTGGAACGATTGAAGCTATTTTGCCACGACTAAGCTATGAAGGAAGATTTCCTCCCCTGGTTAAGAAGTTTGTTCATCCGTACTGGCGTTTATTATTGCACATGTTCCTGTTGTGCATGACAGAGAACCGAGGGGGAATTGATCAACTAAACACAACACAGACGGCTGCATTAATTTGCGTGATTACAAATGAGCCGTTCAACTATTCACGATATGTTTTAGAAGCAATGAAAAGAAACGCTATTGGGCTACGAAAGGATAAGTTTTTGATGTATCCTAGATTTGTGCAGATGATTCTAAATGCTCGTTATCCTGAATTGAAGAGATCGGGTAACACGCTGGAGTTAAAGCCCATGGGTCCATCATGTTTTGGTGCTCTTACGGCAAAGAAGGGTACTGAGAAGAAGTATGAAGGTTTGATTAAATTGAAGAAGTTTGGTCAGTTTGCAGAGACGGAAGATGTTAGTGAAAATCCGGAAATAGCACAATCTGTTTCAGTGGATAGTGTACCTGCAAGTGCTATTGTTGCTGAAGAACATGATATTCGTATGGATGCTGAAGATCAGCCTGAGACAGAGATTTTAACAATAGACTCTGACGATGAAGGTGTTGAAATTATGTGTGATTCTGATGAAGATAAAGAGCTTCCTCCTGAAGCTGAAGTTGATACTGCCGTTTCTGCTGTTCCACCCGTGATTACTGCTGAAAGTTTGGCTTTGTTATTGAAATCTGTAACTGATAAGATGGGAAATCCTCCTTCTGATCTTTCAGTGTCAAGTGAAAAGCCTAGTGAAGACCCAAAGGATTCTGATTCTATGCCTTTGAAGCGGAAAAGGAGGGATCCTCGGCCCGGAATGTATGTTGAGCATAGCAAAGATCAACCCGTAGTTGCTGATGAAGATGATGAAGGTCTTTATGACTTCGAGTTTGAGAAGGATGTCACCGATACCACCACCGTTACTGCAGATATCTTTGATTTTGATGCTGATGCTCAGAGAACTGATATGGATATTACTACTGATGATGTTCAGGTTACTAGTATTGATGTTGATTCCAGTGTTGAGACAACATTACCTAGTGCTACTGAAGCTGCAGGTTCTTCTAGAGTTGATCTTGATATGCCTAGCAGCTCAAGTGGTAAAAGACCTGAAGAGCCATTTAGAATGCCGTTTGATGATGATTCTAGTGATGAAGATGAGTATATCAGTATGAGAGATATGAAGAAATGAATGGTTGTACTTGAGCAAGATTCGATCCATAAAGATGCAAAGATTATTCAACTTGAAGATACTATTGTGAAGAAAGATCAACAGATTGAGCAACTTCAAGGAGATGTTAGTTTGCTGTTTAACATGGTGTATGACTTGCGTGGAAAGTTGGAAAAGAAATTTGGACAGGAGTTCTCAGATCCAGCTGATGTTGAAAAAAGGAAAAAGGCTTTTGAAAAGGATGATGCTGAAAGGAGTGCTGCTATGGAACATTACTTTAGAAGAATTATTGATCCTGTTACAGACAAAGAAAAAGCTGAAAGAATCAAGAAGAAAAGAGAGTTTGTAATTATGAAGAATCGAAATCTAAATCCAGACGATGATGATGCTCATGCAACTCATCATTTGATGGATGTTGGTGAGACTCTCTATGATAAGGTTGGAAATCATTCTGGTGTAGTTAGCTGGGGTTATGATCATGATCGCAAGAGATGGTGGATAAAGAGGAAGATTGGACCTGTTGAGTGGTACAAACATCCAGGCCAGTTTCAGTCATTTACTAAAGTGGACTTGACAGACTTGTCTAGAGCACCTTATGTAGATGATAAGCCTGGAGGAGTTGGTTATAGGTTTTTCGAGAGGTTGAAGAGGGAGGTTCTTAAAGGTTTTCCTTCCATGCGTACTGCAGAGTCCACTGTGAAACCAGCTAAAGGCATCAGAGATCCATACACAAACAAGAGATTGAAGATTGTGCGTTGGCCTGTAACTGATAAAGAGAAGACAATTCCGTTGGTGAAAAAGATTCCAAAGGGTGCTCTAAAGACCTTACATTTTTGGTCTTATGATGAGCGCTTAGGGCAGGCAGTGATTGTTTGTGATGATGATGTGTGTTTTCAATTGGTGGATCAGATTGATTTACTGAATGTTGCTCATGAAGATTTGGAAGTGTTAGCTCGTCATCAAATTAGAGCTACTGAGAAATACGAAGAAATTGCCAAAGCTTGGACTAAAGCTGTTGCAGCATCTATTCATATTCATACAAAGGGTTTCGGTGGTATTAAGGATCGGGTGCAAGATGATGGTGAAGGATAAAGTGTCAAGAACCTGCATGCATAAACCTAGGGGGAGATTGTTGGAACCTGAAGGTTTATTCATGTAGGTTGAAAATACTTAGGGATTGATTATGTAATTAGTTATATATGTTTTGGGTTAAACATTGTGGGTCGGGCTAGATAGTGTCGCATGGGCCTAGGGTTGTATTCGGCCTACATGTCTAGTATATAAACACCCTTAATCTATTGATTAAGGGTTGTTGGTTACGAGTATAAGGCAGGCGACACAAGCAAGGAACTAGGTTCCATCCGAGACATTGTATCAGTCATCGTTCATCGTGAATGCAAGTTTCGGTTTGATTTTGTTTATTGCTTGTTATTTGATCTTAAATATTAGTTCTTGAATCACCTTGTGTTTGATTTCCGCACTCTCACAAGGTTAGATTGATATCATTGAGATCCTCACGGGTTTTACAATAAGTGATCAACAATCACATGTCCAAACAAAATAAGTGATAAATTATCACAGATTCTTTGCGGGAGTCAAGTTCGTCTCTCTTCTGTACGGAAGTACTGACCTGTTCACGGACTTGCTCCTGTGCCCTTCATGCATCTGAAAATCAAGTTCCTCATCAATAAGTGATTTTATCACATAGGACTTGTTTTCAATCAAATAAGTGAGTCTCTCACATTTTTATACGGTCAAACAGATGATAAACGGTATACTCACCGGTAAGATGAATTCTCGTGCATACCTTGATACGGGAATGTGTCGTGAGTGGATTTACATCGACTTGTAAGTATAATCCTTACCGTTAATCGTATCTCTTAAATTATGATTATGTCTGATCAGTTTGAGCTTATGTGGACCACAATACCGATAATCGAGGTAGTATACTTATCCAGAGCTTTAAACAGAATCAAAATCATGTTGACTAAGACCGTAAGCTGGTATGATTCCTTGTCCTTGAGATTCGCAAAAAGGTTGCAGTTGTACAGTTGTTTAGTGTTTTTAACAGTTTTCCGCATTTTCATTTAGTTTACCTTGCTTTAAATTTGTTTTTAGTATATTTGTGTAAAGTTCGTTTTTGATTAAGCCGAAGTTGTTGCTTGGTGTTTTCTACCGGAAGCCTGAAACCTTCTTCATAAAAACGTTCTTGCATTTGAAAATTCAAACTGAATGGAATTGTTTTCATAATCTGTTTTGACTGCAAAATATTTCCAGCCTGTGTTACTGTTTTGACTGCAAAATATTTCCAGCCTGGGTGTTGCTGTTTTGAAAAATCTGTTGGTGAAACAGACTCATCGACGAATCACAAGCATCGACGAATCAGACCTTAGTCGGCGAATCAAATCTGATTCGTCATAACAGACGACGAATCACAGGAGCCCAATTCTGTTTCGTCATGGGCTAAAGTTTAGGCCCAAGTTCAAGCCCAAAGTTCTGTTTCGCCGGGCCCATTTCTGTTTCGTCGAATCCTCTGATTCGTCGAGACAAGGCAGTATATATAAAGGTCCCACTTGTTCACTTTTTCAAAACATCAGTTATCTTCTTCTTCACACAACCAAAACCCAAACCTACGGTTTCTCTGCAAAATCGCTCATATCATCTGTTTTTAATCAAAATTTTACAAACTTCAAAGGTAGAAACATGTACTGATTTACATTCCGAACACTTTGAACCGTTCGGTTTTTCATCCGAAACCCTTTGAAAACATTGTTTTCTTTGATTATATAGGTGTTGTTGTTGCATGTTCTTATGTTTTCATTCTAATCTGATAGATATAGGTTTATCTATGTTTGATTTGCTTTGATTTGTTAGTGGGTTTTTATCACAAAAACAGGGGTTTGTTTTTGAAAATGGTATTATCTGTTTATACAAAGGTTTTTGTCCGGAAAATCATTTATAGGTGTTTATAAATGGGTTGGGTATAAATGATGTTGATTGAATGTGTAAATGTTTATATCTGATGTTTGTTTAAACCCAATACGGCGAAACTGAGAAAACCCCCAAATTGACGAATCTGATTTAACCCTAATTCCGGCGAATCAACCATTCGACGAATCAGACGACGAATCAAACATGACGAATCAGAAAGGAACGAAATAGACTCGACGAATCAAAAAGTCGACGAATCAAACCAGTCAAATGGTCAACCCTCTGTTTCGTCGTTCAAGTTCTGTTTCGTCGTTGATACTCTGTTTCGTCGTCAATGCCTTAGCAGTTTTCTGATGTTGCTGTTTGTTCACAGTAGACATGTTTAAATCAGTTATCTGTTATGTGAATACATGAAAGTGTATTCATACATGTCTAAATGCTATGTTATATAAATTATGACTTATTCTGGACATTTTCATGTACAGATGGCTCCTAAAGCACAGCAAGAAAAGGGAAAACGCAAGAAGGCGATCAAGAAAGAAAACAAAACCGAAGAAGAGATTATGTCAGAAAAACGCCATAATCAAGTTGCATATTTGGATCCAGAAGACAAGCTCGTTGAATTTAAAGACATGACGAAGTGGATCAGGGAGTCACGTATCAATTATGCTGTTATATACTCGACACCCGTCTACAAATCTCTCATTAAAGCGTTCTGGGATTCTGCAAACGTCGTTCAAATCGATGGAAAGGATATTATCAGAGGTCGTGTTAATGATCTGTATGTCGTTGTTACTCCGGAGATATTGAATCAAGTTCTTCAATTACAAGATCAACCGAATGCACCATATTCAATACCAATCATGTGTTCGCGAGGCTGTTTACTAAGGATGAAATGTATAGGAGATCTTTTCGTCAAACAAATCAACAAAGGTGATCTTCCATTAAGATACAATTTTTTATTACATGTTCTTATTCAGTCTCTCAGTAATAGACGATCTGGATATGATATGGCGGGAGATGATCTTGTTGGCTTCATGGTTGCTTTGGTGTTAAACAAACCGTTTAGCATTTCGAAGTACATTTTCAGCAACATGAAAGAGAACATGACAAGGACTGGTAGTAGAACCACAGGGAACAAGTTTTGGATGTATCCACGGTTTCTGCAAATGATAATGAATGTTCAGCATCCAGACCTTCCTAAAGATGAAAATGATCTGTTGAAAATAGAGGCAATGAATTTCAATTCCTTACGACTAACCAAGACTATGGCTGCCAAAAGATACACAGAAAGTGTTCCTCCAAGGAAGCTTTTTGGCGCTCTAGTGAATCCTGATTATGTTGCTCCTGCAAATGACAAATGGCGTCATGAAGATAGCCAATCAGACAATGAAGAACCTGAGTTGGAAAGGTTAAGGATAGAAAAATTTGGTCCTGACCCAATTGATTCAGATGAATCTGGTAGTGATGATGATGAAAGTGGTGGAGATAGTGATGCAGGTGATGCAGGTGCTGTTGGTACTGCTGTTAGTACTGCTGTTGGTACATCAAGCAAGGGTGCTGTTTCTGGTACATCAGAAAGTAGTTCGTCAGCGAGTGGTGATGATGGAACTGATTCGAGTTCTAGTGATCATTTAGTTGAACCTGGTTATGAAATGTATATTGATATACGTGGAGTACGAAGGTATAGAAAGATTAGAACAGAGGATGACCCAGAGTATGTTCCAGAAGATCCTGAAGGTGAAAGGAGAACAAAAAGAAGAGCAGAGAAAGCTGTTGAAGTACAAAAGAAGAAACCTAGGAGATATCTGAGTACTTATACTCGGAAATCTGTGCCTCAGGAGTCTTCATCTATTGCTCAGGAGCCTGTACAATCTATTCCTCAGGAGCCTGTGCAAGAAATTCCTACTGTAGTTACTTCAGCTACAGAAACTCCAGTTGCTCCAGTTGTTACACCAGCTACTGCTACTCCATCTGTTGTTCCTCAGGAAGTTCCTATAAGATCTATGGCTTCAGCTATCAGGGCAACTACTTCAGAAATCAGTGCTGAACGTCATAGGACATTTGCTGGATTTTCTCAAAATGAAAAGATTAACTATCTGTTTTCTACACTTGAAGCGGCTGCTGATCGTCTTCAAAGGCAATCTCATTTTGGAAATCTCACGAAGCATGATCAACTTAAACAATCTGTGGACATTAACAAGTTAAAGTCAATGGTTGGTCAACAGCAAACAGTTATAGAGCGACAACAAGGTGAAATTGATGCGCTTAAAGCTGAAAATGCTCGCTTGAAGGCTATTGATGAAGAGAAAGAGAGAAGGCTTGCCATTCTGTGGGACTATCATTGCAAACAACAAGAGGTGTTAAAGAAAAAGGATGATGATACAGAAGATCAAGGAAATCCTGATACCTCTGGTACATCACAGAAACAACCAACCACACTTGCTTCTGAAGTTGTTACAGTTCAACCTACCGTTGTTGAATCATCTCAGGGAACATCTACTGGAAAAGTACAACAGATAGAAGGTACTTCTTCTATATTTAGCAGTGCTGATATTGCTCTACAAGCTGTTCATCCATTTACAGGAGAGTTGCTTGAAGAAGGGGAGTTGATAGAAGATCTTTCTCCGGAGCAATTGAGTATTTTACAATCTATGAGAGAAGTAGATGATGCTGAGATAGACAAAATGTCTACTGAGACTGATACAACGAATGTTGAAGAGATTGATGAAATTGTAGTTGAAGGTGAAGCTCCAAAATCAACATATGTCAGAGAAGATGGTACTGAATTTGCATCATTTGATGAAAATTGGATGAAAGAAAACATTGATGACATAGACGAGCACTTGAAGAATCGGAATTCATCTGAAAAAGACACAAATGCTTTTGCTGATTGGAGAAAACAGTTTTTATCCAAAGTGTCCAAGCCGTTACCTGAAAAAGTTCAAGTAGACTATCTGCAATTTGAGAAGAAGCCAAGTGGAAGGATTTTGTGCTGGATGTTTGTTAAAGATATTCACTGCATTGCTATTAAACGTGAATATGGAATTCTGTATTTCAATTCACTACTGAGCATTCTTTCCTTGCCATTTTATGATGTCTCTGCGTTGACAAGGCTTCAGCTTATCAATCGTGAAAAATACGATGGCGCTACTTTATTTGAGCGTCTGGTGAAAGTAAACAAGAAGTCAGGCTGGAAGGATGAATCCTACAAGCCACAATTTCCTGTTTATCAACCGATCAAGTTTACTCTTGATCCGGACACCAACACTTGCAGATATAAACTTGTTTATCAGCCACCGAGGGTAGAAGATAAAATCCCATTGATGCCAATGAAGCAGGATTTTCTTGAAGACACGGCATTGTGGTGCTACGACTCGGATACTCATGAAGCTGTTATTGTGTTCAGAGATGGTCGTGCTAACTACAGGATGTTGGATCCGATGTGGATCGTCAACATGTCTGAAGCTGATATTGGAAGATTATATCGTCATGATATTTTCTATGAAGACCAAGATGCACGTCAAGCGTTAAAGTTTCAGCGAGTAGCGTGTTTTTGCTACTACAGGGGTATTCATTCGGGCAGTACGTGGTCCGAACAACACTGATGGAAGATTAGAAGACCAAAGACGAGTAACAGACAAGGGGGAGTTTGTTGATGCATTTTTAGTGTCTGTAACTAGTCTTATTTAACGATGTAATTTATATGGTCTTTTATTAATTATCGAGTCTGTATGTTATGTTGACCAAGTCAGATATCCTCCTATCTACTTGTGTACAACTTATTTGTCTCTTTTGGTATGTAATGTATTATGAACAATGCATGTTGCATTAAAGGGTAGTTTTGTCATTACTATGTTTATATGTGTTGCTGATTGTTGCTGTCTGTTAACAGGAACAAACACAACAGTTGCAGTCCTCGACGAAACAGACTTCTGTTTCGTCGGAACACTTCATGGCGAAACAGACCATTGTTCAAAATTTTGTTTCGTTGAAGGTCATGACGAATCAGACCTTGATTCGTCATGTACTGACGAATCAGACCTTGATTCGTCATGTATTGGGCTGTTCCAGGCCCAATGTCTGGCCCATGTTCAGATTCGTCAAACACTTGTGTGTTTCGTCGATATCAATGGTCCAGGGACTATATAAACAACAGTTCTGTTTCATTATCACAGAGAGATGAGAAACAGACCATAGTAACAAAACTCTGCCAAAATTCCGTCTGAACTGTGTTTGTATCAGTTGTAATCGGTTCTCATCCCATTAATCAATAGATTGTGTTTCATTGATTAATCCGTTGTTATTTTATGCTATATATGTTTGATTTGGCATAGTTACGTGGATTCCGCACACGTAACCGTGTTTACTATAAACAAGTGATTCGGTTCGTAATCGATCATCAGATTTCGGGACCTACAACAGACCTGGTTCAGTTTGAAAATGGAATCGGCTGTTGTTGCTGGGTATCGAAGAGATAAAGGGATTTGTTGGATGTTTGGTGGGTATCGAAGAAAGAGGGACAGAAAGAAAATTGAAGGTTTCTCTGCTTGTCTGTTGTATCGAACAAGGAAGATGAAGACTTGGCTGCTGTTGTTATGTATCGCAGAGAGAAAGAGACGGCTGTTCTTTGATGATGGAAATTAGGTTTGCAAAAGTGAAAGGGGGTTTGGTCCTAATTATTGAACTGATCCTTTTATTGATGAGAGGGGTTTGTTTTAATGGATCTTCAAGACTATTGGGTTTGACTCTCTTTTGGACCTGATCGTGCATTGGTGATCAAAGTTAACAAAGCAAAATTAGAAGTTGGGCCATATTTGTTTTGATTGGGCCTCTTTGTTTCAGCTGAAAACTAAACTTCAATACTAATATATTTGGTCATAATTAATATATTGGGCACTCTCCTTAGTCTTCATGGAATACAAGTGTTACAAGTCTTCGTAGACAACAGATTTGCTACAACTAGTGATTTTTCGGTTTGGGCATGTGCACTGATTGGGCCAATTATCACACTCACAAAATTCATTCACATTTTTAGTGGATCAAATATTTCACAAGTGAATTTAAGGTAAATGGCAAGTTGTGCCGTATAGAGATTGATGGGTTCGGGTGTTCGCGAAGATTATTGAACCGGGCTTCCAAATTTTAACATCAAATTCGTACGAATTTGGGAGCGCGCGGGATGTTGCGGCATGATGAAAACAAGAGATGATGAAAACTTGATTGTTGAAAAATTGTGGGGTAGTCACGGTTACCGATGAAAATGTCAAAAATGGTGACGCGACTACAATGGGCCAAAAACCAAAAACAAAACGGTATGTTCACTTCCGCACGTCAGTATTTATGTTTGTTATCGGTTATTCGAAGATGTTCGAAAGCATTTTGTTTATTGTCATATTTTCGCATTTGAAAACGAACGTATGAACCTAGAATGTCAATACCGGTCCTAACGAATCCAAAAGGTCGAAGAGTATATGCCTATGATGAATGTTTTCAGATTAGGTGTTAGCAGAACCTTGGGGGGATACAAGTCGGATCCTACGGGGTATTAGGGGACGTTCTTATTCAACTAGAATATGCAAAGAAGAAAGACGTTTTCGTGATTTTTCGAAAAACCGAGAACATTTGAAAGATTCTACTCAGTGGAGAGAGTTTGTTCAGTAAAGATTGACGACAGTTCCGCTAGGTGAAGGGAATTGGTGAACATTTGAAACTTAACGACAGTTCCTTTAAAGTGGAAGGGAATCTGTTAAGGTTTAGAGATCTTACCAAAGAAATGGGGGAATAAAAATTTTCGTATGTTTAATTTCTTCGGCAAATTTCTAAACGCAATCACAGGTGGTAGAGTTTGTAATTTTCTAGTGACACAAAGACGGTTTACAGAAGACAGTTCACCAGAAACCTCTACCATTGTAGTATGCTTGAAGATCAAGACTTGATGCAGTTTTTAAAAGAATGGAACCCTTATCAAATGCCGGTTGGAGTATTGGAAGATCAGCGGAAGATCGGTCAATTGATCCTTTTGAGGAAATTGCACAACGCTCAACACGGATACGCGTACTTTGAGGGGGAACTATTATACAAGAAGCGTCAAGATACTACTTACCTGGATCATCGGTCAAGGGGGAATTTGTTAACACAGAGAAGATGAATACTTGACTGAAGATCGATTGCAGTTGCATTTTCAGCATTCGACAGCAACGGACAAGGGGGAATTTGTTGATGCAGATTTGTGTCCGATGCTTGTCGAATAGATTAGATTTATTTTATGCTGAATTTGTAATAGTTAGTGAAACGGTCTAACGAACGTGTATAGACCCGCTCGTTTGAAGTGGTCAAACGAGAGGGTTATTCGGTTGACCGTGTGTGTTTGAAAGACAAAGGGGTGTAGCTATAAATAGCAACCCTTTGCCATTTCAAACACTTGGTAGATTGTAGGAGGTTTGAGACCTCACCAGGGAGAGATCACCACTTGATCTCTCCCCGGAACCAAACGGCTCTGGTAAAGGTTCAATTATCTTGTTAATCGGGCCGGCTTGTACTCTTATGTTATCAAATCAATACAGGTTAGTCGTTTATCCGTCTATGATCTTCCCGTCTATGAACATAATCATGATAATCACGGTTTCGGTCCGGAAAACGGTCCTACACTAGGGTCCGAAGCTAATGCAAGCGAACAAGCAAGCAACAAGAAGCCTGCTACAAGCAAACGTGACGTCATTTCTGAGAAGTGAAAACCTGTTTTTCAGTGAAATTAGCTAGCTCGGGAAATCTTTGCATTAAAGTACGTAACTTGTACATGTTTTTATAGTTAGCTTTGGGGATATAAGCAAGGATATGTTGTTCTCCCACTAATAAAAAAAACATGTGGAAAGAGTAAAACAATAGTAATGCCTTTATTTGTTTTTCTGGGAAACAATATCCCGAATACATTTTCTATTCGGGTTTTTCCAAGTTTTTAATCTACATATGCAACTTTCAATTTCTACATATTTGTTGCATATTACTATTTATGCAATTAAATTTAAAATGTGCACCTGGTAATGTTTGCCCTAACGGGCTTCTCTTGCCATTAGCCTTGTTCGCGACCGTAACGCGATTTAGGTCCTTGATGAGCATACTCTTTGGACCGTTCCTCTGTCAAATCTGCGATTTGTTAAAATCTCGCTATCCTCATATGCGAGTGTCCTTCAACTAAAACATATACAACAATTAGTAATTTCAACATTAAAGGATGCCCGTATTATAATACAAGGCTTTTCTACTATACGCATCAACGCGTGTAATTTCGTTGACTATATCTATTCTATATCGTTTTTATTGGTGTAACGTGTATTACACGATAACCATATGTGTTGTTCTCAACACTTTAATCATACTAAACCATTGGTATACATGTACTTACCGGATTTGCGATCAAGCCTCGAACCGAACATATTTGTCAACAACCTTGAGCTCTGATTACCAACTTCTAACACCCTTATTATTATTTAAAGGTTTTCGTATAATTTACGAAAACAAACGAGTAATTATGATTTCAAATACATTGAAAATACGGGTTCATTAAACTTTATTTACAGAATTAAAAACTATACAACATATTATGGGTGAGTTCGTCATTTTACATAACAACGATACAAAGTGCGGAAGCTTATTTCTTGATCGTGTTCGGTTCTTCGTTGTGCTTGATCGTCCTCTGGTGCTAAAATTATACCTGAAACTCATAAAACATGAGTTGGATTAGTCATACGCAACTTAAAACGTATTTAAACGAGTCCGGGAAGCGAAACTGATTAAAATAAATTTTTTTCGCCAAAACAGGTTTTTTCGCGCCACGCGAAGGAACCCAGTTGCTCCCTCGCGCCACGCGAGGGAGACCGTTTTCCAGCAGGTCTGCAGCTCAGTTCAGCTATGCCAGTTTTTACGGAAACGGGCATAACTTCTTCGTTATTGATCCGTTTTACCCGATTCTTTTTCCTACGCGTCCGTAATTTAATCCTCCATCTTATGGAGTTAAAATCCTACATCCAACATAAGAAATTTTGAGACTTCTAAGCCTTCGACTCGTTACCTTTTTACCGAATTTTAACCCGTTTATGCATTTTATCAAACAAACGTATTTGTTTGATTCCTATATCACATACACTTCTTCAAATTAATATTACCTACCATATTAGGTTCTAATCATAGGTTTATTACACAATTTAAACCCATTCTCGCTCGTATGCTTATTTTGACCCGTTAAGGGTATTTAAGCACCTTAAAGCTTGAAATCGCTTTCATTCATTTCTAGCATCTTATTTCTACATTTCTTATCAAGTAATCTTCCACTACAACTATAAGTGTGTTGGATCTAATGTGGATATCTATATGTTCCGAGTTTTACCCCTAGGATTATTATTTTACGGCAAGACTCAAATAGAGCCGTTTGACTAACGTATTACATCTTTCAACTTCCACACTTATTCTAAGTATTTATCTAATCATGAAACTCGTTTCCAAACAACCTATAAGGGTTGTTTGTTTAATTTAGCCTACAAGGGTGTTTTCGTCAATTTTGATCCTTCTTTTACGACAAAGGACTTTCAAATACTTGTTTGACCCAAAATTTCCAGTCTTTTAACTATAACCTTGTTTAGAAACCATTATGTTTCTAAAACACTACATTTATGACTTGAATTATTCGGTTTATCTTTAAGCTAACCAAATATCTAATTTGACCTTGTTTAACTCTTAGAAAACCTCAAATTCTACATGATGAGTGGAATCGTTACACAAACCTGGCTCGGATCAATGTATTGACCCGTTACGATACCTTTCCTTAGTGACGCTAAGTAATAGCGATGTCAACATTCAATCGATATTCATTCCTGTAATCATGCAACTCGACAAAACATTAGCCGATATTGTCAAAGGGTGATATTTTCACCTTTTGACCCGTTTGGTCTTATATGACCGTTTACTTTTACGAGATGGATTTATTATCATCTCGTCTACATGACTTGTACCGGTTTACACCGTACGGTCAATTTACTTATAAATCTATTTCTTGATTATTTTGACCCCTTTATATGTTACGCCGTAAAGTGTCCTACAAAACTAACGGTTATCGTCAACGAGTGACTACATTGCCGTTTTACCCTTATTGATTGTATTGATTTACCTTATAAGGTAAATAATTCAAAACTCGTTATTTATTAGTCATCACATGACTAAATGACATTATTAGCTCTTTTTAACCATTCAACATGGTTTATCATTATTGTCTTTTGTTCCGAACCTCGCATGTCGGGTCGAAACATCATAAGTCAAATGTGACTTTTGATTATTCAAAATTTATAAAACCCATAGATATCAAATAAAAGGTGTAAGTTTTAACTTACCTCACATCCAAATTACGCTTTTCTTTTCTCACTTGCTTCGATCGACTCGCTTGCTCCCCAAGCTTCACCTAGCTTGTTAGGAGCCAACTATCATTCATTATTCACAAGGTTGTTAGATTAGTCATTCTAAATCATGACTTTCACACCTTATGAATCTTTGACTACTTTTCTTATTGAACTAAATCATAAATCATGAGTTTAAATTCTTGTGTCAAGACCCACTTCAAATCAAGTATGAACTTTTAACAAATCCCCATTTTGTTCAAGTAGTTCTTTCATACAAGTTAGTATGGTGTTTATAAATACCAATACAACATCAATTTCATCAAATCATCCAAAACCCATTTTCACGTAATTAGTCAAATAAGGCAATTACGCGTTTCATTCGTAATTTCAACATTTAAACATTCACTTAGGCATTTTAGCAAACACCTTGTGGGCATATTCTATAAAATCAACAATCTATTTTCATAACTAGTTATTTACCCCAAGTTTTAACATCATTCATAAGTTCTTATGTCTAGCATGCATCACAACACCTAGACTTACTTTATGGAAATCAAATAACACCAAATTGATGATCATAAATCTAGTGTTCATCATCTTCCTACAACACCCACTTAACACCTAAATGGGTGATTCTCAATTTCACATGCATGAACATTAATGCATCAAATTATTGATTAGGGTTCATTCCTAACCCTGAATTTATCATAATTTCATTCAAACATCAATCAACCAAGTTCAGATTTCGATTTCACAAGTTTATCAAGAATTTGAGATGAAACCAAATTGTGAATTTTGACATACCTTGTGATCCCTTCACTGAGGTGATCACTAATTTGTGCTTGAATTTCGATTTGGGTTTGATTTGCCCTTCCAATTTCTTGATTTTGTGCTTGTTAGGGTTTTTGAGCTCAAGAGTTCTTGGCTCCTGTGAATATCTCGACCACAACACACACTTAAAGTGTGTGTTTTGGTGTTTAACTTTTGTTTTAATAAAACAAGTTTCCCACTTGGCAATATTAGTCCCTCATGTTTTATTTTGATAAAATGAAGCTATAACTCACCATTAGTTACTTAATCACATGCTGCTAACTAGGTTAATTATTCCTAGTTACTTTAACGGGTTCGGGAAATTATAACCCGTTATGTTTTATATCCCGTTAATTTGGGCTTTTTATATACTTTGTTTTCTCAAAGTATTTATTTTCCTTTTTAATTAATATTAGGTTTATTTATTTAAGTCCTAATATTTATCGGGTTAAATTTTACCACTAACGGTATTTTACCCGTTCATCACTATTAACGAGGTTTGATTACTAAACTCGTTTTCGGGGTGTTAGATAAAACTTTCAATAAAACACCCACAATAACATACAAGCATGTAATATAACAAGGTTTTATATGAACTAATAAGCAAAACAACAAGATTTTCAAGGATTTCAAACTATTTTCCAGAAAATATATGATTTTTATACTTATAACTCATGAAAAACACTTTAAAAACGATGAAAAATGAAGAGTTTTAACAAGGAATCGAGCCAATGCTCTGATACCAATTATAGGCCCACCCGGAGGATCGAGTAACCTCTATTCCTGTTTTCCGACAAACCCGAAAGTGCGGAATCCAAACGGGTAAGTTAAACCAAGTTACGAACACGCAAGACACAAAGATTCAATGATTAACACGCAATGTATTAATACTCTGAAACAGTTACAATGCAATATTAATACTCTGAAACGGTTACAATGCAATGTTTACAAGATAAACCTATAAACTCTCTGGTGTGTGTATGTGTTCTCTCCGAAATCTGTTCACACTTCCGTAACTGTGTTATGTCTGTTGTCTGTGTTTATATAGTAAAGTCCTCGACGAAAACATGAAGTCGACGAAAACAGATCGACGAAATCCAAGATCTGCTTGGATTTCGTCACATACCCTGATTTCGTCCCATTTGGTTTTCACCACAAAGGGATTTCGCCACTGTTGGACCTTCTGATTTCGTCCCACATGTTGGACCTTCTGATTTCGTCACACATGGACATGGGCTTCTGTCTTCATGTTGGGCTTCAGGGACTTCATCACATGTGATGGGCTTCATCATGGATTGGACCAATCAAACTAACAGACAACATAAACATAAGCTATACTAAATGCATATTGCACACACGCAGTAGCAATTACATCGAACGTCACGAAGTAATTCGCATACCGAGTCAAGACATGAGGATGTCTTGACTACGGCCTTCACTTCGTAGCCGAGTCGAACCGAGCCGAGCCGTATCCACATAATATGTATCAACAAAACTAATCCAGGCAATAAAAAAGTGTTTACCATAACCCCTAAGTTGAAAGTGTATGAATTATAATACCTTCCTAATGTGCAAATAAAGTAAGTTTTGATATTAGGATATACCAAGTTAACTGATAAAAAATTGACATTATATAATAATAGTTATATATATAATTTATAACAATTTAAAAAAATGAAATTTCTTATTATATAATTTCACAACAATTTAAGGTAATACGACCAGAATAGGTCCAATGTTTTCCACCAGACTTGCCCTTCTCAACCTGAATAAATTACCCTCGCCCTATACGACGAGTAGGTATGATGTACTTCCAATGTTTGGCTGACGACCAATCACTGGCTTTTAATAAATTGGTCCTATAGGCGTCGTAGTATAGGGATGATCTACACGGCATGTATAGCCCAGTACGTCTCGTATAGGGCACCATGGGATGTCCAAATAAATGGGGGGGGGGGGGGGGGGGGGGGAGGGGGGGTGTCCAAATAACCAATCCCTATTTTAGTTATGTATCTTTGCATTTTAAATGTCTTTAAATAAATCACCAACAAAATATGGAACTTTAGGTTGAAACCGGCAGTACTGCGACAGAATATGTTTTATAAATGATACGTTAGATGGACCTCTGAATGTTCGTTAACAATTAGATCTGGTGTTCGGATTTGAGGATGTTTTCGGTGGTAAATCACAATCAACAGTATATTTTTTTTTATATTAAATGGATATAAAACAAGAGAAAATCAAGCATGAATTGTATGAAATATATGAGCGTAATAGGATACATAAGTCAACATCAACAATGAACGCCTATTATATTAGAATTTGGATTGAATCTGTTGAACGACCTTGCTCTCAACTTGAAAGGCCTTTGCAAGAATATCTCCAGCGATATCAGGGTTCGATCCAAACACTGCATTTGCAATTGTAATGACACCTGGATTTTGACTGCTCAGAGCAGCAATTGCAAGAGCATAGCCATTTCCTACGTTTTGCTGGAAATGAATCAGACCTTGCGGGAACACGAACACATCGCCCTTCTGAAGTAGTTTTGTGAATAGACGATTTTCAGGGTTTGATGTGACAAAACCGACTAGAAGACTTCCTTCAATGACAGTCAATATTTCTGTGGCTCGAGGATGCGTGTGTGGAGGGTTAATGCCCCATGGAGCAAAGTCAATACGGGCCATGGAAATACCAAGGGTGTTGAGTCCTGGCAACTCTGCTACAGTCACAGCCGTCACATTAGACCCCACGTCATTCGTTGTGTTTCCCATTAGGTGGAGCCCTCTGAAGAGAAAATCATTTGCTTGCACAAGCTTTGCATCTTTGCAAACCACACCATTCACGAGTACTGGAAAACATAAATTGGAACTTTATTAACGACCTTGATAAATGTTGCCTGTAGGCTATAATCATATAAAGAATGCTTGCTGGAGCATTTACTGAGAAACTTTGACAATCGTACCTTTGCTATCTGGATCAGCAACACAGAAGTCTTGGAGAGGACTAGGGTCCGAAGCTAACGCAAGCGAACAAGCAAGCAACAAGAAGCCTGCTACAAGCAAACGTGACGTCATTTCTGAGAAGTGAAAACCTGTTTTTCAGTGAAATTAGCTAGCTCGGGAAATCTTTGCAATAAAGTACGTAACTTGTACATGTTTTTATAGTTAGCTTTGGGGATATAAGCCAGGATATGTTGTTCTCCCACTAATAAAAAAATAAAAAAAAACATGTGGAAAGAGTAAAACCATGATAAAGTCATCAAATAGAAAACTTGTCATTTTCAAACTTTGTGCAGTTCAAAACTAGATAAAAGTCAGGCTCTTGTAGGTATGATTGATTCTTTCATTCTCATAGAAAGTAGTTGGCTTGTCCAGTTTTTATAATTGTGCATTTTTTGGGTCCAATCATTTACATACTTTACATAACTTTAATCTTAATTTTCTAATCCATTTCAATTAATCACCATGGGTTTAATATTATACTGGTTGAAATACGTCAGTACAAGGCGTCCAAAGTAGAAGGAGTCATAAGTTGAATGGCTCACTCATAGAAATCTTCATGTATAGTGGTGTAAACCATGTTCTTCGGATAATGCAAATCAACTGAAAATGAACATACTGCGTGATTCATCAGTTGAGGTCACATATTTTTGTTTAAGCCCAACTGACTTTTAACCAATTTTATGTTTAATTACTAAAGTACTACATACCTTTATGTATATCTAGACATCTTTTTTTTGTTAACCAATATTAGCATTTTTATTTAACGTTATGTGACAATATGTTTCTAACCTTCTCAAATCTCTTTTCCCATAACCTTTCTTAACAAATTTCAAATCTATATTTATGATATTTTAATGAAAAGTTTTATTATATTCTTTTATATAATAGTTTATTTTGTGACCTTTATGTTTTAGGTTCAATATGCTTTTTGTTGGTACACTCTATGTGGACGCGATTCGACCCGGTTCGATTCGGTTTGTTTCGACTCGGTTAGGTTCGGCTCAAGCCCGACGTAGCGTCATTCCTCCGTCGTGAGCCCCAGAGTTCGACACGCGAAGCACGGAGAGCCGCGAACCAATTCCCGCTGACACATCACCATGACATCATCATGATGATGTCACATGTTTGACTAATCTTTACAATCTGAATTTAGAGAATTCATGTGTACGTATAGCATGTGCATTGTTTGGGCCAATCAACTTCTTTGGGAAGAAACTCTAGTGGGCCGAAACTCCTTTGGGCCGAAACCCATTATGTCAGCATGCATGTCGACGAAACCTGTGTGAGTTTGGTTGACTTTCAAGTTTCGTCAAGTCCCCCCCCCCCCCCATGTTTCGTCATGTCATATATATCGACGAAACTCTTCAAGTTTCGTCGATATTGGAGGTTTCGTCGGGTCCATGAAGTTTGGTCTCTGATGTGGTTATATATACAGCAACTGGACAGAACACACAGAGAGAGAGAGAGAGAGAGAGATAGAATTGAGAGTTTCATTTGTGTATTTCAATGTAATATCTTTCTGTAACGAAACTCTGTTAATTCAATATACAACCGTTAAACTTTATATATTTTTGTTGTGTTTATTAATTCTCGCTCGTTTTGTATCGTAACATGGATTCCGCACTCGTTACGGTATTCGAAACAGGATCTCGTAGTTGTCCGGTGATCCGAAAACCGACCTACACTTTTATCTTAAATGAATGGGCCGCCATTCAGTGCGGATGTAAGCACATGCTTGTAGGGTTGGTTAAGTTCTATTAACAAGAATTCTTATTCACTATTCTTAACACCAGGTCTCCTGGCATTAATAAAATACTAAGGAAATTGGGACGAGTTTGGTATTCATTCTTGTTTTATCGGGATTGGAGGATAAATTACAACTTCACAAGATGTCTTTGGAAGGCCTCAGGCAAAGATTATTTTAAGAGAACCAACAAAAAAACAACTCGATGAATTTAGTCCAATTTAATTACAGGAAGTCCATGACACAAAGTTTTTCCACAATAATTGTGAGTGTGATGGATCTAATATTTTCAAAAGCAGGGATAATAAACTAGGGACAATAAACTAATCCAGACAATAAAATAGTGTTTACAATAACCCCTATGTTGCAAGTGTATGAATTATAATACCTTCCTAATGTGCAAATAAAGTAAGTTTTGATATTAGGATATACGTTAACTGATAAAAAAAATTGACATCATACAATATTAGTTATATATACAATTTATAAAAATGAAATTTCTTATTATATAATTTCACAAGAGTTTAAAGTAATACGACAAGAATTGGTCCAATGTTTTCCACGAGACTTGCCTTTCTCAACCTGAATAAAATACCCTCGCCCTATACGACGCGTAGGTATGATGTACTTCCAATGTTTGGCTGACGACCAATCACCGGCTTTTAATAAATTGGTCCTATAGGCGTCGTAGTATAGGGTTGACCTACACGGCGTGTATAGTCCTGTACGTCTCGTATAGGGCACCATGTTGGTGCACTTGTGTCTGTACTTTGTCTGTATTTCGTCTTGATACAAAACGATGTCTTTGATGTAAGATTGATGTAAGTTTGACCAAGTCAACCATCCTCCGGTTTGACTTGGCCAAACAGTTATCTTTTGGTTGTAAATTATCTGTGTCGAAGGTTGGGCCATCGAAGGGTTGTTTCTATCCTTCGATGAGCTCGAAAGATATCCCACGAAGGATACTGATGGACTTCGAAGGATATGCCATCCTTCGAAGTATATGTGGATCCTTCGATGGATGCATGATCGAAAGATGATGTTTCGATCAGGAATTCTGATCCTTCGACCAGATGATCTGTGCTGGGTATATAATCCCATGCAGTGTGTTCATTTCGGTAGAGAGACATTGGGGAGACTTCGACAGACACACACTTAGAGAGATACTGCTGTGAGCACACACACATACTTAGAGAGTTTGCAAAACTGATTTGTAAACATTGCGCTGTAACCGAACCTTTCATACGTATTAATACAAGTGGTGTTAATCAGTGAAGTTTGTGTGTTGTGTTTGTGCTTGTTCGATCTCGGTTTGCATGCTAGCTTGGATTCCGCACTTGCTAGTGTGTTAGACATAACAAGGAATAGGTTAAACCTCAACCTCCGAGGGACCTACAAGTGGTATCAGAGCCGTGGCTCTTTTCCTTGTTAAAACCGAGTTTGTACAAGGTCTTGGTGTGTTTGGACACTTGGTTTAGTACCCGTTTTTAGTGATTTTCTTGCTTTTATAAATATAAAAACGCGTTCTAAACTTACCGGGTGTGTTCAAGGTCGGGTTGGGTAACTTAAAACTTGTTTTTAAGAAACTTGGTGATTTCCGGCCATAATTCCGGCGTGTTCCGGTGACCGATTTTCTGGATAAGATTTTCCTTTTTAGGAATATTTTATTAGTCAAATCCTGTTTGGTGAAAAGGTAAGGTCTGTCCATACCCTTTTGCCGAAAGTTGACTACCAACCCATCACCTTTTTCACCAACCTGTCATCTCAGTGTCAGCTGTGTCAGAAGCGATCAAAGGATATCCTTCGAAATCGAAAGATCATCTATCGATCAAGGAAGCTTCGATAGATAACTATCTTTAGAACAATCCTTCGAAGTGTGAGACTTATCCTTCGATCCAGGGAATCTATTCGAAGGATATATATTCGAAAGATAAGGATCTTTCAAATTGTGAATCTTTCGAATTTGTGAATCTTTCGAAATCATTGTTCGAAACTCAACAGAAATCTTTCGAACACTGTTGATCCTTCGAACAAGGGTTGATCTGTCGAACTTAGTCTGTTTATGTTTAACAAGTTTGTGTGTTTCAGGTCTTTCGATCAAGGATCCTTCGGCTGGTGGTTATCATTCGAGATATTATCATAGTTTGTGAAAATTAAAGTTTTAAAAAAAAGGAAAACTTGTTTTTCAATTTTCAAATCAATTTTCACTTAATATATTAATTTTTATAAAATGGGAACAAACGGTCAGTGGGATCCAACCGCGTGGACTCAAATAACTTCGACTCCACAATCATCAGCTACGCAATCTGCGTCAGATTTCAACAAAACTGCATGGATGCAAGCTATTGTCCCACCTCAAGCTGCCATGATAACTGCAAATCAATGGGCGTTGGTCACAAATCAAAGCAGCAGCATTCAAGCTATGATGCAGAACGACAGTGAAACTGGCACAAGCACAAAACTGCCAAAGCTAAATCACATCAATGATTGGGGATGGTGGAAAGAAAGGCTGAGAACTTATGTTCAGGGGCAAGGGCAAGGTCAAGATCTATGGATGTGCTTCTTCACCGCATTTGACCATGATTTGGAAGTTGCAGGATCTAATCCAGAAACTTACAGCACTATGTCTGAAGATGATAAGAAGAAATTTGAGTTAGAAAAGAAAGCATTTATGATTCTCACACAAGCTCTTCACAGAGACATTTACCACCAGTTTGTTTACTGCACGACTACTAAAAGCTTGTGGGATATGCTCACGTTACGATGTGAAGGAAATGCTCAATCTAGAAAGATCAAGCAAGAATTACTGAAGAAAGAGTTTGAAGGATTCACGTGTTTGGAGAATGAGACTTTAGCAGACTTATCTACAAGGTTCCATCACTCGTTGAGCGAGATGTTTGCTTTTAAAGTCACTACCACTCCACAAGAAATGGTGAAGAGATTCGCTGATAGCTTACCAGCAAAGTGGAGCAGTTATCTTGAAATTCTCAAAGAAAATGGTGTTCTAGACACAATCACCGTTTATGAGTTAATTCAAAAATTGGAGAACAAGGATGTAGAAGAAAAGCTTAAGGCAAAAAGAACACTAACTCCTCAAAACCCAGAGATGTACTATGGGATTGCAGGAGGTATCAGTGGAGAAAAACCAGCCTCTCAACATGCGAAGCTTCAAACAGCCTTCATCTCAAACACCGGACCTTCCACAACAAATCAGTTTGATCCTTCAGCATACACGATGATGTATTCAAGACCAGATTCTTCTTCTCTACAACAGAATGTGCAACCGACAGCTCAGCAATTCACACCACCACTTTTCTTAGACCCAAGCAGAGCTCAGCAGCAACAACCACAACAGCAAGGGTTTTATGGAAGCTCTTCAAACATTCAAGCCACTTCCAATCCGAACACAGTCAGATTAGACACTTCTAACTTTTCCAAAGTCAATGTTGAAATAGCCAAGGAGCATATGGAGATGTTGAACACCTTGGTTAGTGCTTATTGTGGATTGATCGCAGGTAAGATTGGGAATATCAATCTAACCAATGAAGATTATCAGCAAGTGGATAAAGAAGAGTTTGAAATGATGGATATCAAATGGGCTCTTGCTAGTGCAATTCGAAGAGCAAATGAGTTTATGGAAAAGACGGGGAGAACCAACTTGGAAAGCAAGAAAGACACCAAGTATGGGTTCGACAAGCAAGTGGTAACGTGCTTTAACTGTGGTGAACGGGGTCATTTCAAAAGGGAATGCACAAGACCAGCTCAGCATGGAAACCAAAATCCTTTCAGAAATCAAGGCAACCAGCAGAACCAGAACAGGAACAATGTTCGTACGTTGATACCTGTCAACAACCAAAGCCAAGCAGGGCCATCAAATGCCAACCAGGCACTTGTGGTTCAAATAGATGAAGGTTGCGATTGGTCGCTTCAGTTTGGAAATGATGCTCCAGATGGAACAGCATGTTTTGCTGAAGTCGTAAAGGATTTAAAGCACGCCAGTGGTGGATAATCTTCCACCAATGGTGATGAATTTTCTGAAGATGAAAACAGTTCTGGTTATAGTGGAAGCTCAGATGAAGAATCCTCCACCTCAGGCAATGATCATGTGGATGAGACCTCAAGTGCGTCAGTCGATGCAGATATTGATGAGCTTTTGGAAGAAGCTGCAGCAGGAACTGAAAGAAGATCTATTTTGGTGGATCAAGCTGCTTACTCTTCGTCTTCTCTCCATTCAGTCTTTATGGCTAATGTCGACAGTTCATCAAGTCAGGTATGTGTCGATGAACCCACTGTTGTTAGTTGTGATAACTGTGATAGTTTGCATGTTAAAAATGCTGATTTAGAGGCAAACATGTCTGAGTTGCAAGGCAAACATTTTACTTTACAAGCTAGTTTGTTTGACTTGCAAGACAAACATGTTTCGATGAATGATGAGTGTTGTGAATTACGAAGCAAACACGAGGCCTTGCAAGAGAAATTGGAAATCACACACAAACACAATCAAGAATTGATTGTAGATCTTTCTAAAGCAACCGAAGCTAACGTGTTCTTAACCAGAAATGAAAAGGAATTTAAAGCAACAATTGCGTCATTAAGACATGATGTTTCAGAATTACAAAAGGCTGTTTTGCGAAAACAACATGCTAACAATAATCTTATTGACACAATTGAAAAGCAAATGGTAGAGTTGGCAACGGCTCGATGTGAATGTGAGAAAATTAAGCAGAAACTGGAAAGTTATTCCAATTCCCGCTATGTATTGGATCACATCATTGACGTTCAAAAGAAAAAAAGGGGATAAAGTATGTATTGGATTCAAATCATGTCCTCCCCCAATGAATCACAATTACTCCAAATTGCCTGATGACGAGGATATGCCCCGTTTTGAACCTACTGTGCCACTCGGTCTAGATGACTTTGCAGCAGGCCTCGGGTTCACAACTGGTACATCATCCTCGGGTCAATCAGAATCTGAATCTGAATCTGAGAATGTGACAGATTCATCGTGTGTTAAGGAACAGAGTCCTCCCATTGTTGAGGATGTTGATTCTTCGGATGATGAATCTAAAGAAATTGTGAAACAACAGTCTAACTCGGTTACAACAGATATTCCAATCGAGACTCACATCCTGTGTGATCCACCAGTGAAACCCAGTAAGACTGAAATGTCAAAATCAATGGAGTCCCTTGTATCTAGCAGTGAAGAGAATAACTTGTTGTACACGCTCAAAGGAGATAACAAAATCTACTCTAACAAAGATTTTCCAATTAAAAATGTAAATCAAGATTTAATTGAGCAAATTTTTGAAGGATGTACTGACAAGTTTTTGGGGAACAAAAGTGGCAAAGTTACCGTCACTCAATGTGATCCAATTCCGTGTGAACAAATTAGAAAACAATTCGGAAACCAAAAACTACCAATTGAGCGAAAACAACAAGTCAACTCCGGAAAGGGTAAGGTACAGGGAAAGAAGGCTCAGAACAAGAATGTTCAAGCACCTAAAGTTCAGCAGCCTAAGACTGAACAACCAAAGGTTCAACAACCTAAAGTTGAACAGTCTAAGGCTACTCAACCTAAGGCTGCACAACCTAAAATTCAACAATCAAGGGTTGAGCAACCTAAGGTTCAACAACAAAAGGTGCAAAACAAAAGAGCTCCTGTTAAGAAACGAGAACCGAAAATGAACTTTGTTGGATCCACGGGTTCAGACAACCTTGAAACATTTCAGGAAAAATCTAACGTTGATTTTGTAAAACAAGTTAGAATTTTAAAACGAAATGATCAGAATAATTACACCCAACACACTAACGGATGTGATTTAGGTCCAAGCACGTCTAGATCACAAAGTTCATGGTCTGGTTCTCCGTCTGGTCATCAACGTGTTTCTCCGAAGTTTGTGGAGCGGAGAACATGTTTTGAATGTGGGACAGTTGGGCATATTGTAAGATATTGCCCACACGTGCAAAAGCTGAAGTCAAAAATGAGTGCTCCCCAAGAAATCGATTACCGAAAACGATCAGTTTCCCCGAAACAAGACCCACGTGTCTTGAAAGAAAGGGAAAAGAAGTTAAAGCAAAAGAATCAAAAGGTAATTGAAAAGGCCTTAAAATCAGAGGTCAAAGAAGAAAAACCTGCACAAACAAAATCTAAAACTGTAAAACCAGTAAATGCTAAAACAATGAATTCAAATACTGGTAAAGGACAAACAGCTTGGAAGCAAAAGCAGGTAATTCAATCAGGGGGAGCACCACAGGTTCTTTTTCCTAATCATCAAGTGATTGAAATCACTTTCCTTGATGATCAAGGACGACCCAAGTCCACAAAGGCTTGGGTCCCCCTCTCCAACTAATCTCTGAGTGAGTGTGTAGGATATTCCAGGAGGAACTTTCGATAGTCGTAAGATTGTTGACAGTGGAGCGTCCATGCACAAGATAGGCCACAGAAGAAATTGTTGCCTTTGATGGAGAGAAATGAGAAAAGAAAAGAAAAAGATAAGAAGACAAACATTCCGATGATGGAATGATGGTGAAAGAATGTTGTTGTATGAGGTTGCAAAATTCGGCCAGATGATTTATGTGCAAAATATTTGGTTGTTATGGTTTTTGATCGGGTCCTAAGGATAGATTCAAATGAAAAGTACGCGCCTGCAGCACGTCTGAAGTTCAACCTCAACAAGATGAACGTGCAGTGTACATTTCTTTGCGGTGTGCGGATGCCTTGGCTTGGATTGAACAACCGCACACTACTTCTCAAAGAGAAAGACAAAGACCTTCGCTGGTGCAATGTGGAAGACCAGCCGGACCCGAAGGTTTCTGATCTTGTTGCTATAAAGAGATTTCTCAGAAAATTGAAGTGGCTGCAAAATCGACCTTGAAATCCACACCGGGTGGATATCCAGTTTGGGAGAGCACTCAGATTCCTTGCAATGCACGAAGCAGTTGAAGGATACGGTTTTAAATTTCTAATCTCTCCTATACCTGTCGATATTTAAGCTGCTTTTTGAATTATTATCTCGTACAGCACTCTTTGGCCAGACAATGCTGTCATGGTCCGCACCGCAAACCGTCATGCCAACCGATTTTTCCAAAATTCGATCAATCTTTTCAGATTAAAATTAATTTTGGTAAACGGCATTGAGGTAAAACATGAGTAACCGACATCGGAAAATCGTTTTTGTATATATCTACGTGTCTTTTACATTTTATCTTAGTTTGTTGATTTTAGGGGGAGTAAATCCAAAATTTGAAAATCCAAAAACATCGAAAAATTTAAAAACACAAAAACAATAGAAAAACAAAAATGAGTTTCCTGGCGAGCAAAAGAGAATATGATAGTACATCAGTGGTCTGTCTAAACCTCTTTAAACCTAAACTGAAAAACGATAAGCAGCTCTATATAAGATGTATCGGTAGGCTCACAATCATTTTAAAGTGTGCAGGGTGATATAAACTTAAATCGAACTGAAGACCAGGTGGGAACCACTCATTGGCATATGGTCTTAGTACCGAAATTTCGTTTGAGAGATTGCCGAGGTTCTGATATATTCGGTCTTTATGCTGCTTATCATCTGGGTATCATGGTTGTATCTTTTACCGAAAAATAACGGGGACGCAAGTCTAGATCTTCCATGATACCATACATACGTGTACATACTGCATTCGACCTCAATAAGTGATCAACAATCACATGTCCAAACAAATAAGTGATAATATATCACAGATTCTTTGCGGGAGTCAAGTTCGTCTCTTTGTTGTATGAAAGTACTGACCTGTTCACGGACTTGCTCCTGTGCCCTCATGCATCGAAAATCAAGTTCCTCATCAATAAGTGATTTCATCACATAGGGCTTGGTTTTCAAAATCAAAATAAGTGAGAATCTCACATCATATACGGTCAAACAGATGATAATCGGTATACTCACCGGTAAGATGAACTCTCGTGCATACCTTGATACGGGAATGTGTCGTGTGTGGATGAACACCGGTCGGTAAGTATAAATCATACCTTAACGTATCCCCTCGCCATGATTACATCTGATAAGTTGAGCTTATGTGGAAAACAATACCGATAATCGTTATAGGATGCTTATCTTAATGTTATCTAATTGAACAACAAGAGTGTCTTAACATGACCATACACTGATATGATTCTCTTACCCCTCGAAACTTGCAAAAAGATTGTCTGTAAATATTTATTTAATGCTTTCAGTTTCTGCACCTTTGTATATATTTATTTACCGCTTTCTGTCTTTAAATTTGAAATATTCAAAAATACCAAAAAGATTTTAGGTGTGTTTTAATATAAACTTTATAAAAGCCAAAAGGATTTTATTTCTTTTTCATTTTCGATCGTACGATGTTGGATCTCGAGTCTTCGTTACCTGAAACCTGAACGAAAACCGAAAACGAGTAAATCTTCATAAACGGTCGAAATTTGCAAGTGTTGAAAGTTAAAATTTGAAATTGATAAAATTTGTTAAAACTTTCAAACTGTCGGATGGTGTTTGTTTAAACAATGGTCACACGTGTGTCGTTTGTTTATGTTTACTATATTCCAAGCAGTTGTTCTCATTACGCGTTTAGATTTCTTGCATGTGCAGATTCTAAAGGCAAGGAGAACATGGTCGATGACAAGCTTTGGAATGAAGACACGACGTGAAGGAACTCAAATGATGAAGATGATCGAGTTGCCACTGACCATCATCAACACCACAAGGATCTCAATTCATAAAGAACAAGTCTTTCACGAGCATAACTCAAGGGGGAGCTTATGTTAAGGGGGAGTTAGTCAACACACTTCCTACATGAAACGGGGAGTTTGTTGATACACTTTCTGCTTTCAAGACGTGAAGACTTTAAAGATCCTCCGACATTGAAGACTTGAAAAGACGTCAAAGACTTGAAGTCACAAAGATCGAGACAAAGCTACAGCCAGACAAAGCTACAGCCAAGGGGGAGTTTGTTGGTGCACTTGTGTCTGTACTTTGTCTGTATTTCGTCTTGATACAAAACGATGTCTTTGATGTAAGATTGATGTAAGTTTGACCAAGTCAACCATCCTCCGGTTTGACTTGGCCAAACAGTTATCTTTTGGTTGTAAATTATCTGTGTCGAAGGTTGGGCCATCGAAGGGTTGTTTCTATCCGTCGATGAGCTCGAAAGATATCCCACGAAGGATACTGATGGACTTCGAAGGATATGCCATCCTTCGAAGTATATGTGGATCCTTCGATGGATGCATGATCGAAAGATGATGTTTCGATCAGGAATTCTGATCCTTCGACCAGATGATCTGTGCTGGGTATATAATCCCATGCAGTGTGTTCATTTCGGTAGAGAGACATTGGGGAGACTTCGACAGACACACACTTAGAGAGATAATGCTGTGAGCACACACACATACTTAGAGAGTTTGCAAAACTGATTTGTAAACATTGCGCTGTAACCGAACCTTTCATACGTATTAATACAAGTGGTGTTAATCGGTGAAGTTTGTGTGTTGTGTTTGTGCTTGTTCGATCTCGGTTTGCATGCTAGCTTGGATTCCGCACTTGCTAGTGTGTTAGACATAACAAGGAATAGGTTAAACCTCAACCTCCGAGGGACCTACACACCATGGGATGTCCAAATAACCAATCCCTATTTTAGTTATTTATCTTTGTATTTAAATGTCTTTCAGTAAATCACCAACAAAAAGCACGTAACTTGTACATGTTTTTATAGTTAGCTTTGGGGATATAAGCAAGGATATTTTGTTCTCTCTCTAATAAAAAAAAACATGTGCAAAGAGTAAAACCATGATAAAGTCATCAAATAGAAAACTTGTCATTTTCAAACTTTGTGCAATTCAAAATTAGATAAAAGTCAGGCTCTTGTAGGTATGATCGATTCTTTCATTCTCATAGAAAGTAGTTCGCTTGTCCAGTTTTTATAATTGTGCATTGTTTTGGTCCGATCATTTACATACTTTACATAACTTTAATCTTAATTTTCTAATCCATTTAAATTAATCACCTTGGATTTAATATTATAGTGGTTGGAATACGTGACTATAAGGCGTCCAAAGCTGGAGTCAAACGTTGAATGGCTCACTCATAGAAATCTTCATGTATAATGGTGTAAACGTTGATGTCATGATGATGTCACATGTTTGACTAATCTTTACTGTATGTCCGGCTAGGGGAGGATCTAGTCGCCTAATCCTTGTGTACAAACCAACCCGGTTGTGCGGAATCCAACCGAGATAGCAAACCGAGATCGAACACGTAAATAATATGGACACGAGATTTCAACGATTAACACCACTGTATTAATACTATGAAAGTCTGTTACAATGCAATGTTTACAAATGTGCTCTGTAAACTCTCTCTCTCGTGTGTGTGTTCTCACACTTGTGTTCTATCTTTTGTTTCTGTCTTGAGTCTTGTATATATAGGATCAGGCTCGGCGAAACAGAAGCAGGACACGGCGAAACACATGGGCAGACGACGAAACTCGACGAAACAGACATGTTTCGTCGACATTAACTTTTTTTCGTCGACTTGGGCTTTGGCCCAAAACAGTTGAGGCCCATGTTGCATTCTGATTGGCCCAAAATTTATGTCACATGCACGCACACGATTCCAATTCAACATGTTTCAGATTTGTGAAGTTTAGTCAAAGTTATGACATCATCATGATGATGTCATGATGATGTGTCAAGCGGGAAACGTTCTCGGCTCTCCGTGCTTCGCGTGTCGAACTCTGGGGCGCACGACGGAGGAATGTTGTGACGTCGGGCTTGAGCAGAACCTAACCAAGTCGAACTGAACCGAGTCGCGTCCACATAATATGTATCAACAAACTCCCCCTTGGACGCTACTCGTGAGGTTCGTCTTCCATGTCTTCTATGTCGGAGGATCTTCAAAGTCTTCACGTCTTGAAAGCAGAAAGTGTATCAACAAACTCCCCGTTTCATGTAGGAAGTGTGTTGACAAACTCCCCCTTAACATAAGCTCCCCCTTGAGTTATGCTCGTGAATGACTTGATCTTCAGTACTTGAGATCCTTGTGGTATTGATGATGGTCAGCGGCAACTCGATCATCTTCATCATTTGAGTGCCTTCACGTCGTGTCTTCATTCCGAAGCTTGTCATCGACCATGTTCTCCTTGCCTTTAGAATCTGCACATGCAAGAAATCTAAACGCGTAATGAGAACAACTGCTTGAAATATAGTTAGTATAAACAAGCGACACACGTATGACCATGTTTCAATCAAACACCGTCCGACAGTTTGAAAGTTTAATAAATCTATCAATTTTAGTCTTTAACTTTCAAAACTTGCAAATTTCGACCGTTTATGAAGATTTAGTCAATTCGGTTTTCGTTCAGGTTTCAGGTAACGAAGACTCGAGCTCCAACATCGTACAATCGAAAATAAGATAGAAATAAAATCTTTTTGGCTTTTAGAAAGTTTATATTAAAACACACCTAAAATCTTTTTGGTATTTTTGAATATTTCAAATGTAAAGACTGAAAGCAGTAAATAAATATATACAAAGATGCAGAAACTGAAAGCATTAAATAAATATTTACAGACATTCTTTTTGTGAGTTTCGAGGGTAAGAGAATCATATCAGAGTACGGTCATGTCAAAACACTCTTGTTGTTCAGTTAGTTAACATTAAGATAAGCATCCTATAATGATTATCGGTATTGTTGTCCACATAAGCTCAACTTATCAGATGTAATCATGGCGAGGGGATACGTTAAGGTATGATTTATACTTACCGACCGGTGTTCATCCACATCACGACACATTCCCGTATCAAGGTATGCACGAGGATTCATCTTACCAGTGAGTATACCGATTATCATCTGTTTGACCGTATATGATGTGAGATAACTCACTTATTTTGATTTGAAAACAAGCCCTATGTGATAGAATCACCTATTGATGAGGAACTTGATTTTCAGATGCATGAGGGCACAGGAGCAAGTCCGTGAACTGGTCAGTACTTTCGTACAGCAGAGAAACGAACTTGACTCCTGGATAAATGTGATATATTATCACTTATTTTGGGGACATGTGATTGTTGATCACTTATTGAGGTCGAATGCAATATGTACACGTATGTATAGTATCATGGAAGATCTAGACTTACGTCCCCATAATTTTTCGGTAACAGATATAACCATGATACCCAGATGATAAGCAGCATAAAGACCGAATATCTCAGAATCTCGGCAATCTCTCAAACGAAATTTCGGTACTAAGACCATATGCCAATGAATGGTTCCCACATGGTCTTCAGTCGATTTAAGTTTATATCATCCTGCACACTTTAAAATGATTGTGAGCCTACCGATACATCTTATATAGAGCTGCTTATCGTTTTTCAGTTTAGGTTTAAAGAGGTTTGGACAGACCACTGATGTACTATCATTTTCTCTTTTGCTCGCCAGGACTCATTTTTGCTTTTCTATTGTTTTTGTGTTTTTGAGATTTTTCAATGTTTTTGGATTTTCAAATTTTGGATTTACTCCCCCTAAAATCAATAAACTAAGATAAAATTTATAACACAAAGGTATTTACAAAAATGATTTTCCGATGATGGTTTTTCTCTTGCTTGACCTTAATGCCGTTTACCAATAATAAAAAGTCAAATCTTGATTTGTCAAATGCTTTGGTAAAAAGGTCGGCACGTTGGTCATCGGTGCGGACCATGACAACATGTCAGGTCAAAGAGTGCTGATAAAAGATAATAATTATCCATAAAGCAGCTTAAATATCGACAAGTATAGGAGAGATTAGAAATTTAAAAACCGTATCCTGCAACTGCTTCGTGCATTGCAAGGAATCTGAGTGCTCTCCCAAACTGGATATCCACCAGGTGTGGATTTCAAAGTCGATTTTGTAGCTACTGAAATCCCTTCACAGCAACAAGATCAAAAACCTCCGGGTCCGGCTGGTCTTCCACATTGTACCAGCGAAGGTCTTTTTCTTTCTTTTTGAGAAGTAGTGTGCGGCTGTTCAATCCACGCCAAGGCATCCGCACACCCGGTTGGTTTGTTCAACAAACACATTTTCTTCAATCACACCGTGGAGAAATGTACACTGCACGTTCATCTTGTTAATTTTGAACTTCAGACGTGCTTCAGGTGCGTACATTTTGATTTGAATCTATCATGTTGACCCGATCAAAAACCATAACAACCAAATTTTTGGCACATATTTCATCTTGTCGAATTTTTTAACTTCATTCAACCACATTCTTTCATCAGACGTTTTTGTCTTCTTTTCTCCTCTCTCCATCAAAGGCAACAATATTCTCCATGGTTACAACAATGTTTCGGAGCCTAATGTCGCCGATCTTGTGCATGGACACTCCACTATCAACAATCCTAAGACTATCAATAGTTCCTCCTAGAACATCCTACACACTCATTCAGAGATTAGTTGGAGAGGGGGACCCAAGCCATTGTGGTCTTGGGTCTTCCATTTTCATCAACAACAATAACTTCTATTCTTTGATGATTCGTAAATTGTGATGATCCCCCTGAATTTGTGGTCATTTTAGGTTTTCATGTCTGTTGAGTTTTTCCAGTTTGATTGTTTGACAAATTAACTTCGTGATTATTTGAAGTTTTTGAAAACTTTGAACTTTCTTGTTTAACTGAAACAGATGTTTTGTTAACCACATCGGTTTTAATTGCCTTTTCAATTTTCTTGACCTGTTGGCGTTTCTGTTTCTTTTCTCTTTCTTTTACAAGACGGGGATCTTGTTTTACAGAAACAGATCGCTTGCGGTCAGTTTGGTCACGGGAATCATCAACTTTGCCTTTTTGTTTATGAAGATATGGACAATTTCGAATTACATGTCCAATTGTACCACATTCAAAACATGATCTTCGTTTAACAAACCCCGAAGTATCATGTGATCGTCTTGCCGATAATGATGAACTTTGTGACCCCGAGGTACTTGGTTTTGAACTACTTGGTTCATTTCTTTTCAACACTGTTGCTTGTTTAACAAAATCCAAGTTAGATTTGTTTTCAAAAGTTTCGATTTTGTCCGTTCCCTTTGATTTCACAAAGTTCACATTCTTGTTCTTCTTTTGATTCGGCTTCCTTTGACTTTGAGTCGTTGCTTTTCCTTTTGGTTTGGTATGATTTTGTTGTTTTTGCAATGTTGGTAATTTCTGATTTCCATATTGTTTTCGAACTTCAGCCTTTGGAATAGGAGGACACTGTGTTACTGTAACATGTGATCCTGTCTTTCCCAAAAACTTACTTGTTGAATTTTCAAAAACTTTACTGATTAAAGATTGATTTACATTCTTAATCGGAAAATCTTTGTCAGAATAAATTTTATCATCACCAACAAGAGTGTACAGCAAATCCACACTTTCACATTCTTTTGCAGACGTGGACTCGGTCGGAACAGTCTTAGCAGGTTTTGCGAGATGATCACATAGAATATGATTCTCAAGAGGTATGTCCTCTTCTTTGATTACCGCATCAGACTTTGCTGAATCAGTATCATCATCAGAAGAATCAGCATCCTCAATCACAACCGGAGGATCCTGATTCGGTTCAGCAGAAGACACACATGTATCTGCTGACACATCCGATTCTGATGATACTTCCTTCTTGTATCGGAGTCCTGTTGCAAATTCCTCAACGTCCAAAGGAACAGATGGTTCAAAGTAAGTTCTATCCTCCTCATCAGGCATGGCATCATAATTGTCTCACAGGTGGTGGACATTTCTTGTAACCTATGCATGTGACATCTCGTTTCTCTTTCTGTACGTCAATGATGTGATCCAACACATAGCTAGAGCTCAAATAACTGTCTAGCTTAAGCTGGATCACCTAACTTTCAGTTTTAACACAAGCCATCTCTTTTTGCATTATCTCAAGGCGAGTTATATACAAATTAATGTCAGTTTGGTTTCTGGAAACCATTTGTGTTAACTCGGTTTTATCTTTCTTTAATTTTTCAATCATCAATTTAAATTCCTTTTCATGGTTTTCATAAAACATGTTGGCTTCAGTGCATTTAGAAAGATCCACGGTCAACTTCTGGTTGTGAATGAATGTCACATCATACTTGTCTTGCAAAGCCTCGTGTTTGCTTTGCAACTCACACCACTTATCATTCAATGAAACATGTTTGTCTTGCAAGTCAAACAAACTAGCTTGTAAAGCATCATGTTTGGCTTGCAACTCAGACATGTTTGCCTCTAAATCAGCACATTTAACATGCAATCTATCACAATTATCACAAATAACAGCAGTGGGTTCATCGACACATACCTGACTTGATGAACTGTCGACATTAGCCATAAAGGCTGAATGGAGAGAAGACGAAGAATAAGCAGCTTGATCCACCAATATAGATCTCCTATGATTTCCTGCTGCAGCTTCTTCCAATAGCTCATCAACCTCTGCATCGACAGACACACTTGATGTGTCATCCAAATGATCATCGCCTGAGTTTGAGGATTCTTCATCCGAGCTTCTACTGTAACCGGAGCTGTCTTCATCTTCAGAAGATTCATCACCATTGGTGGAAGATTCTCCACCACTGGCGTGCTTAAGATCCTTGACAACCTCAGCAAAACAAGCTGTTCCATCCGGAGCATCATTTCCCAACTGAATTGACCAATCACAACCTTCATCTAATTGAACCACAAGTGCCTGGTTGGCATTTGATGGTCCTGCCTGACTTGGGTTGTTGACCGGTATCAACGTACGCTCATTGTTCCTGTTCTGATTCTGTTGGTTGCCTTGATTTCTGAACGGATTCTGGTTCCCATGCTGAGCCGGTCTTGTACATTCCCTTTTAAAATGAGCCCATTCACCACAGTTAAAGCACTTGACGGATTGCTTGTCGAACCCATACTTGGTATCTTTCTTGCTTTCTAAGCTGGTTCTACCCGTCCGTTCCATGTTGTCTTTTGCTCGCCTTACAGCACTGGCGAAAGCCCACTTGATGTCCATCATCTCCATCTCCTCTTTATCTATCTGCTGGTAATCTTCTTGAGTCAGATTGATGTTCCCGATCTGACCTGCTATCAACCCACAATGCGCGCTCACCAATGTGTTTAGTAGCTCCATATGTTCTTTTGCTACTTCAACACTTACTTTAGAGTAGCTTGAAGTGTCGAGTCGTACTGTATTAGATGGCTGACCAGCTGATGACGTGCTACCATAACAGGCTTGCTGTTGCACAGGTAGTGGATTCCCATATAGATCAGTTGGTCCGGAAGATCGAACAGGTAATGGATTTCCGAACATATCAGTTGCTCTAATAGGCCGTTAGCTTTGCTGTTGTGGCACTGGTTGAGAAACTGGTTGAAGCGGATTTCCGTACAAGTCTGTTGTTGGAGCTGGCTTAACAGGAACTTGGATAGGATTGCCATGTAGATCTGTGCTAGACACAAACGCCGTCTGAATTGGAGCATGTGAGATTGGTCTTGCAGGAGTACTAGGAGTTCCATAATACATCTCAGGATTATGTCGCACTTGTATTGTAGGAGTGCTAGGAGTTCCATAATACATTTCAGGATTCTGTGGCACTAGGACCCTTTTCGCCTTAAGGATTTCTTCCTGATTCTTATTCTCCAGGAGTTGAGCAAAGTCATTGAAGTTTGTTGTAGCCAAAGTGCCATTGTACTTCAGGATTTCCAAGAAATTATTCCATTGTGGTGGCAAAGCATCAGCAAACTTGGTGACAACTTCGAGTGGAGTCGTTACCACTCCAAAATTTCCCAATTTAGTCAACAAATGAGAAAATCGACTCGTCAAATCTCCCAAAGATTCTTTATCCATGCATGTAAACCCATCAAACTCTTTCTTGAGTAGATCGTGTCAAAATTGGCGAGTCGTTTCGTTTCTTACACATCTCGTTTTCAACGCATCCCATAATTTCTTTATCGTTTTGAAGCTGACAAATTGATGGTAAATATCCTTGCTTAATGCCTGAGTAAGAATGGCATATGCCTTCTTTTCCAAGTCATATGTCTTTTTCTGATCTTCAGGAAGATCGGCAAATGAAGCAGCAGTTGAAGCGGCAACTTCTATAGCTTGATCGAAATCTGTGGTGAAACGTAACCACAATTCCGTGTTTTGTCCAAGGACGTAGGTATGAAACCTATCAACCCATCCCGGATATTCGTTTAAGTGCATCAACTTTGGAGGCCGATTCAAACTTCCGGTTTCGCTCTCGCTCAATAGAATACTTTAAATACTAGGCGTCTGATTTGATACGAAAGCCCATTGACCGGTAGAAATTGCATTAGCTTGCGAAGATACCGGTACGGGAGACTCGGCCCATGAAGGAGATAGACTTGTATTTCGATACTTTCCCGAATCTGGAGCCGGAGTACCCCACCAACTTGGATTCATTTTTGGTAAAGAAAAATGATCACCTGAAAAACACACCTCAAACAAACAGTTAAGACACACTTGCAACCCTTCTGTTAAAAATACCAACACACTCGACGAAACACAGTTCCACGAAACAAATTGAAGCCCAATGTATGACGAAACAAATTTTAACTTTATGTGATGACGAAACTCTTTTGTTTGGGCTTGACCGACGAAACAAAAGGTCCAATCTAAGTTAACGAAACATGACCCAATTTTTTAAAATGACGAAACTGGCCCAACTTCACTTCCGGCCCAACTTTACTTTCGGCGAAACAAGATTTAAGGCCCACCAAGTGTTTCGTCAATTATGTTTGACAAAAAGGAATTCTTTTGTTTCGTCTGATGTTTGTTTCGTCGAAAAAGTAATATAGAGTTGGTGAAAAAGTTGGTAACACTTTCGGCTGACCTTATCCTTACTGACATAGACCCTACTTTCAACTCAACACCATACCCAAACTCACCAACCAGTAAGGTGTAACAATATTTTAATCCTTTCACAACTTTCAACAACAAACAACTTTGACAAATATTTGACCAAGATCAAAAGGTTGTAAATTTGAAGAACACTTTGAATATTATGAAGAACACAATGAACTCGATGAAGTTTCCGGTGAGCCGAAACTTTCTGAACACACTATTTTGCTAAAATGTTTAATAAAAACCCATAACTAACATGTGAACATGAGAAATAACAAGGTTTTTAACAAAACACAAAGCAAAACACAAGATTAAACCCGATTTTAAGATGTTTTTCCAGAAAAAAAAGTAAACTTTTCAAAACCCGAAAAACACCAAGAACACCACGGTTTTAACAAGGAGAAGAGCCAAGGATCTGATACCACTTGTAGGTCCGGCTAGGGGAGGATCTAGTTGCCTAATCCTTGTGTACAAACCAACCCGGTTGTGCGGAATCCAACCGAGATAGCAAACCGAGATCGAACACGTAAATAATATGGACACGAGATTTCAACGATTAACACCACTGTATTAATACTATGAAAGTCTGTTACAATGCAATGTTTACAAATGTGCTCTGTAAACTCTCTCTCTCTTGTGTGTGTTCTCACACTTGTGTTCTATCTTTTGTTTCTGTCTGGAGTCTTGTATATATAGGATCAGGCTCGGCGAAACAGAAGCAGGACACGGCGAAACACATGGGCAGACGACGAAACTGTAGGTCCCTCGGAGGTTGAGGTTTAACCTATTCCTTGTTATGTCTAACACACTAGCAAGTGCGGAATCCAAGCTAGCATGCAAACCGAGATAGAACAAGCACAAACACAACACACAAGGTTCACCGATTAACACCACTTGTATTAATATGAATGAAAGGTTCCGGTTACAAGCTCAATGTTTACAAATCAGTTTTGCAAACTCTCTAAGTATGTGTGTGTGCTCACAGCAGTATCTCTCTAAGTGTGTGTTTGTCGAAGTCTCCCCAATGTCTCTACTGAAATGAACACACTGCATGGGATTATATACCCAGCACAGATCATCTGGTCGAAGGATCAGAATTACTGATCGAAACATCATCTTTCGATCATGCATCCATCGAAGGATCCACATATACTTCGAAGGATGGCATATCCTTCGAAGTCCATCAGTATCCTTCGTGGGATATCTTTCGAGCTCATCGAAGGATAGAAACAACCCTTCGATGGCCCAACCTTCGACACAGATAATTTACAACCTAATGATAACTATTTGGCCAAGTCAAACCAGGAGGACGGTTGACTTGGTCAAACTTACATGACTAATAAGGACATCGTTTTACATCGTGACCGAATACAGACAAAGTACAGACACAAGTGCACCAACAAACTCCCCCTTGGCTGTAGCTTTGTCTCGATCTCGATCATCTTTGATCTTCGTGTCTTCAAGACTTTGACGTCCTTTCAAGCCTTCAACGTCGGAGAATCTTTAAAGTCTTCACGTCTTGAAAGTAGAAAGTGTATCAACAAACTCCCCGTTTCATGTAGGAAGTGTGTTGACAAACTCCCCCTTAACATAAGCTCCCCCTTGAGTTATGCTCGTGAAAGTCTTGATCTTTATGAATTGAGATCCTTGTGGTGTTGATGATGGTCAGCGGCAGCTCGATCATCTTCATCATTTGAGTGCCTTCAAGTCGTGTCTTCATTCCAAAGCTTGTCATCGACCATGTTCTCCTTGACTTTAGAATCTGCACATGCAAGAAATCTAAACGCGTAATGAGAACAACTGCTAGGAATATCATAAGTAAACGACACACATGTGACCACTGTTTAAACAAACACCGTCCGACAGTTTGAAAGTTTTAACAAATTTTATCAATTTCAAATTTTAACTTTCAGCACTTACAAATTTCGACCGTTTATGAAGATTTAGTCGTTTCGGTTTTCAATCAGGTTTCAGGTAACGAAGACTCGAGATCCAACATCGTACGATCGAAAATAAGATAGAAATAAAATCTTTTTGGCTTTTATAAAGTTTATATTAAAACACACCTAAAATCTTTTTGGTATTTTGAATATTTCAAATTTAAAGACTGAAAGCAGTAAATAAATATATACAAAGATGCAGAATCGGAAAGCATTAAATAAATATTTACAAACATTCTTTTTGTGAGTTTCGAGGGTAAAAGAATCATATCAGTGTACGGTCATGCCAAAACGCTCTCGTTGTTCTTTTAGTTAACATTAAGATAAGCATCCTATAACAATTATCAGTATTGTTGTCCACATAAGCTCAACTTATCAGATGTAATCATGGCGAGGGGATACGTTAAGGTATAATTTATACTTACCGACCGGTGTTCATCCACATCACGACACATTCCCGTATCAAGGTATGCACGAGGGTTCATCTTACCGGTGAGTATACCGATTATCATCTGTTTGACCGTATATGATGTGAGATTCTCGCTTATTTTGGTTTGAAAAACAAGCCCTATGTGATAGAATCACTTATTGATGAGGAACTTGATTTTCATATGCATGAGGGCACAGGAGCAAGTCCGTGAACAGGTCAGTACTTTCGTACAGCAGAGAGACGAACTTGACTCCCGGAAAGAATTTGTGATAAATTATCACTTATTTGTTTGGACATGTGATTGTTGATCACTTATTGAGGTCGTATGCAGTATGTACACGTATGTATAGTATCATGGAAGATCTAGACTTGCGTCCCCGTTATTTTTCGGTAAAAGATACAACCATGATACCCAGATAATAAGCAGCATAAAGACCGAATATCTCAGAACCTCGGCAATCTCTCAAACGAAATTTCGGTACTAAGACCATATGCCAATGAATGGTTCCCACCTGGTCTTCAGTCGATTTAAGTTTATATCACCCTGCACACTTTAAAATGATTGTGAGCCTACCGATACATCTTATATAGAGCTGCTTATCGTTTTTCAGTTTAGGTTTAAAGAGGTTTAGACAGACCACTGATGTACTATCATTTTCTCTTTTGCTCGCCAGGAAACTCATTTTTGTTTTTCTATTGTTTTTGTGTTTTTGAAATTTTTCGATGTTTTTGGATTTTCCTAAATTTGGATTTACTCCCCCTAAAATCAATAAACTAAGACAAATTTAAAACACAAAGGTATTTACAAAAATGATTTTCCGATGTTGGTTTTACTCTTGCTTGACCTTAATGTCGTTTACCAATAATAAATAGTCAAATCTTGATTTGTCAAATGCTTTGGTAAAAAGGTCGGCACGTTGGTCATCGGTGTGGACGTAAGCAACATCGATTAGCCTTTTCTCAAAGCAATCACGTATGAAGTGATACTTAATTTCGATGTGCTTAGTCTTTGAGTGCTGCACAGGATTTTTAGTGATCTGTAATGCAGCAGAATTATCAACGTAAATAGGAGTAGTTAGGAATTCAAAACCGTAGTCACGCATTTGTTGTTGGATCCATAGGACTTGGGAGCAACAACTTGAGGCAGCAATGTATTCAGCTTCGCATGTTGATGTAGCGACGCACGTCTGCTTCTTGCACTGCCATGTGACTAGGCGATTTCCCAAAAACTGACATCCAGCCGTTGTGGATTTGCCGTCGATTTTGCATCCGCCAAAATCAGAATCACTGAATGCGATCAAGTCAAAGTTATTATCCCTAGGGTACCATAGACCGGTGTCAGGGTAACCCTTCAAATAACGAAAAATCCTTTTTACAGCTGCAAGATGTGAGGCCTTCGGGTTGACTTGATATCTGGCAAGCAGGCACATTGGGTACATTATATCTGGTCTTGATGCTGTGAGGTACATAAGAGATCCGATCATCGCGCGGTAGTGTGAGGGACTAGTAGCTTCACCCTTCAAGTCTGGAGTAATTCCGTGATTTTGTGGCAATGGGGTACCGATGGGCGTTGCATCAGACATCTGGAACCGGCTCAAGATGTCACCAACATATTTAGTCTGATGGATGAATATCCCAGACTCAGTTTGTTGCACTTGTAGGCCCAAAAAGAAGGTCATTTCCCCCATAGCACTCATCTCGAATTTATCATGCATTACACGCTCGAAATCCCAACACAAAACATCATTAGTAGAACCAAAAATAATATCATCAACGTATACATGTACCAGTAGAAGATCTCCATCTTGTTCTTTGATGAAAAGAGTACAGTCGATAAGACCTCTGCGAAATCCATTCTCCAGCAGATAATTAGATAAGGTTGCGTACCAAGCTCGCGGTGCTTGATGTAGACCATAAAGAGCTTTGTTGAGCAACCAAACCCGATCGGGATGGATAGGATCTTCAAAACCTGGAGGCTGTTCGACGTACACCTCTTCTTCCACCACACCATGTAAGAATGCACTTTTCACGTCCATCTGGTATACCTTGAAGCCTTTGAATGAGGCATAAGCCAGAAAAATCCGAATTGCTTCTAGACGTGCTACAGGTGCATACACTTCGTTGTAGTCGATCCCTTCAATCTGACGAAAACCTTGAACGACTAGCCTTGCTTTGTTTCGAATAACGACTCCACGGTCATCCTTTTTGCATTTAAACACCCAACGGGTACCAATCTTCTTGCAACCAGCAGGTTTCTTTACGAGTTTCCAGACACCAAGCTTCTGGAATTGTTGCAGTTCTTCCTGCATCGCTTCAACCCAAGAGTTATCTTTCAAAGCTTCTTTCCAAGTTCTTGGCTCTTCCTGTGAGACATAACACGCGAAAGACCAATCATTTTGTTGACCAGATTCTCGGATAGTTGCATACAAGCCTGCATTGTTGTTGTTTCGCAACATGTTTCTTGTTTGAACGCCACTTTGTACATTTCCGATGATGTTTTGTTGAGGATGGGTATTGTGAATCCTTGTTTCTGGATTATCTTGAACTGGAATATTTGTACCCAGATTGTTGAGATTGAGATCAACAATCAATTCAAGGCCCGGAATTGACGAAGAGGATGATGCAGTAGCTTCAGCTGTTCTAGGGACATCCACTGGAGGTGTACCTTCTGAAGTACCATGTACTGCTGTTGTTGGAGCTTCTTGATCTGCATCGAGAAATTCATCATCCTCTGAAGATTCGTTCAATTCGGTAGCATCGTGAAAATCCTCATTGTCGAGAGCATTATTGTTCACCGAAGATGGTTCTTGATTGACAAGAATTGGACGAACCAACGGTGAATCTGTTGCATTATCACTCTCGAAAAACATCCTTGCTGCAACATTTTCTTCAACTGCTTCAACATTGATCGAATTGAAAAAGTCATCGTACTCAAACATCCAAGGCTGACCAGGGCATTTGACTGGTAAAGTATGCCTTTGTACTCTGACTTCAGACCATTCCTCGACCCTTTTAGTCTCTAGATTCCAGACTCTTAAATTCGGGGTGGCATACCCAAGAAAGTATCCATCAATTACTTTTGCCCCAAACTTTCCATTAGGATCGATTATTGTGCATGGAGCTCCAAACGGTTCAAGATATGACAAATCTTGTTTCCGTTTGTTAATAAGCTCAAAGCAGGTCTTGTTGTGCCTTTTGACTGTAAGGACTCGGTTCAACGTATAGCATGCAGATGCCACAGCTTCAGTCCAAAATGGAATCGGCAATTGTGACTCTACCAACATAGTCCTAGCAGTCTCGATCAATGTGCGGTTCTTACGTTCAGCGACGCCATTCTGTTGAGGAGTGTAAGCTGCACTAAATTCGTGAAGAATACCTTTTGAAGTGCAAAACTCCGCCATGACATGATTTTTGAATTCAGTACCATTGTCGCTACGTATCCGCCTAACCTTCAAGTTATAAAGATTCTCAATCTGAATGATCAAGTTTTTGATAATACCGAAGGTTTCACTCTTATGTGCCATGAACGCCACCCAAGAAAATCTTGAATAATCATCAGTTATCACGAGGCAATATTGATCATTCCTAATACTTTTGTGTTTGACAGGACCGAACAAATCCATGTGCAAACGTTCAAGAGGAACCGCCACCGTGTTGACTTTCTTTGTAGGGTGTCGCTTCTTCGTTTGTTTTCCTTTCTGGCACGAGACACAGACGTCTTGAAGATGGAAGTTTTTAAGGGGAACACCATTCACTAATTCATTTGACACCAAATGATTCATTTTGCGTAAGTGAATGTGACCCATTCGTCTGTGCCAAGAGATTGTGTCTTTTTCTGTGGCTTTGGAAACGAAACAAGTTGCTTGTGCAGACGTTGTGATAGCTTGGCTCATATCAAGGACATACAAATCATTTATCCTTGGAGCTGACAAGAGAATCCATTCTTTCGGAATTTTGAAGCCGGGTTTCAGCACATAACATCCATTTGCATCAAAGTGTACTGAGAACTGCTTATCACAAATTTGAGAAACACTAATAAGATTGTGATCAAGTTGTTGTACGAAGTTAATCTTATCAAAACTAACAACCCCGTTGGAAATCATTCCTTCACCCGTAATATATCCGCCTTTATCTCCAGCAAAAGCAACATAACCTCCTCTAATAGATTTGATGTCGTAGAGAAGCTTCATGTCGCCTGTCATGTGCCTGGATGCCCCACTATCAACAATCCAATGACTACTGATAGTTCCTCCTGGAACACCCTGGACATGAACTCACATAATTAGTTGGAGATGGGGACCCAAGCCATTGTGGTCTTGGGTCTTCCATTTTCATCAACAACAATAACCTCTATTCTTTGATGATTCGAAAATTGTGATGGTCCCCCTGAATTTGTGGTTATTTTAGGTTTCCATGTCTGTTGAAATTTACCAGTTTGATTGTTTGCAAATTTAACTTCGTGATTGTTTGAAGTTTTTGAAAATTTTGAACTTTCTGGTTTAACTGGAACCGATTGTTTTTGAACCACTTCATTTTTAAGTGCCTTTTCAACCACCTTGACTTGTTGGCATTTCTGTTTCTTTTCCCTTTCTCTTACAAGTCGGGGATCTTGTTTTACAGACATAGATCGCTTTTGGTGATTGCGTTTACGGGGATCATCTTCTTTGGCTTTTAATTTATGAAGATACGGGCAATTTCTGACAATGTGCCCAATTGTACCACATTCAAAACATGATCTTCGTTCAACAAACCCCGAAGTATCATGTGATCGTCTTACCGATGATGATGAACTTTGTGACCCCGAGGTACTAGGTTTTGAACTACTTGGTTCATTCCTTTTCATCACTGTTGCCTTTTTGACAAAATCTAAGTTAGATTGATTTTCAAACGTTGCAATTTTGTCCGTTCCCTTGGATTTCACAAAGTTCACATTCTTTTTCTTCTTCTGATTCGGCTTCCTTTGACCTTGAGCTGGTAATTTTCCTTTTGGCTTGGTATGGTTTTGCTGTTTTTGCACTGTTGGTAATTTCTGATTGCCAAATTGTTTTCTAACTTCAGCCTTAGGGATAGGAGGGCACTGTGTTACTGTAACACGTGATCCTGTCTTTCCTAAAAACTTACTTGTTGAATTTTCAAAGACTTTACTGATTAACGATTGATTAACATTCTTAATAGGAAAATCTTTGTCTGAATAAATTTTATCATCACCAACAAGAGTGTACAGCAAATCCACACTCTCCGACTCTTTCTCAGACGAGGACTCGATTGCAACAGTCTTAGCGGGTTTTGCAGGAGGATCACACAGAATATGATTCTCAAGAGGTATGTCCTCTTCGTTTATCACCGCATCAGACTTTGCCGAATCAGTATCATCAGACTCATCATCAGAAGAATCAGCATCCTCAATCACAACTGGAGGATCCTGATTCTATTCAGCAGTTACAAATGTATCTGCTGACACATCCGAATCTGACGATACTTCTTTCTTGTATCCGAGTCCTGTAGCAAATTCATTAACATCTAGAGGAACAGATGGTTCAAAGTGAGTTCTGTACTCCTCATCAGGCAGTGCATCAAAATTGTTTCTCACAGGTGGTGGACATTTCTTGTAACCTATGCATGTGACATCCCGTTTCTCTTTCTGAACATCAATGATGTGATCCAACACATAGCTAGAGCTCAAATAACTGTCTAACTTGAGTCGGATCGCCTCACTTTCTGTTTTAACACAAGCCATTTCCTTTTGCATTACCTCAAGACGAGTTATATAAAGGTTAATGTCAGTTTGTTTTCTGGAAACCATTTTTGTCAGCTCTGTTTTATCTTTCTTTAACGTTTCAATCATTGACTTAAATTCCTTTTCATGGTTTTCATAAAACATGTTGGCTTCTGTGCACTTGGAAAGATCAACGGTCAACTTCTGGTTGTGAATAAATGTCACATCATATTTCTCTTGCAAAGCCTCGTGTTTGCTTTGCAATTCACACCACTTATCATTCAAAGAAACATGTTTGTCTTGCAAGTCAAACAAACTAGCTTGTAAAGCATCATGTTTGCCTTGCAACTCAGACATGTTTGCATCCAAATCAGCACATCTAACATGCAATCTATCACAATTATCACAGATAGCAGCAGTGGGTTCATCGACACATACCTGACTTGATGAACTGTCGACATTAGCCATAAAGGCTGAATGGAGAGAAGACGAAGAATAGGCAGCTTGATCCACCAAAATAGATCTTCTTTGAATTTCTGCTGTAGCTTCTTCCAATAGTTCATCAATATCTGCATTAACTGACGCAGTTGATGTGTCATCCACCTGATCATTGCCTGAAGTGGAGGATTCTTCATCTGAGCTTCCACTATAACCAGAACTGTTTTCATCCTCAGAAGATTCATCACCATTGGTGGAAGATTCTCCACCACTGGCGTGAGTTAAATCCTTAACGACTTCAGCAAAACACGCTGTTCCATCTGGAGCATCATTTCCCAACTGGATTGACCAATCACAGCCTTCATCTACTTGAACCACAAGTGCCTGGTTGGCATTAGATGGTCCTGCTTGACTCTGGTTGTTGACAGGTACCAATGTGCGCTCATTGTTCCTTACTTGGTTCTGATTTGCCCTGTTGCCTTGACCTCTGAAAGGATTTTGGTTCCCATGTTGAGATGGTATCGTACATTCACGCTTGAAATGACCACGTTCACCACAATTGAAACACTTAACAGCCTGCTTATTAAACCCATACTTGGTGTCTTTCTTGCTTTCCAAGCTGGTTCTGCCTGTTCTTTCCATGAAATCCTTTGCTCGCCTAACAGCACTGGCAAAGGCCCACTTGATGTCCATCATCTCCATCTCCTCTTTATCGATCTGCTGATAGTCTTCTTGTGTCAAATTAATATTACCAATCTGACCTTCCACTAATCCACAGTATGCGCTCACCAAAGTGTTTAGCAGCTCCATGTGTTCCTTTGCTACTTCCACACTAACTTTAGAAAAGCTTGAGGTGTCGAGCCGTACTGTATTTGGCTTTGATTGCTGACCAGCAGATGAAGTGCTTCCATAACACGCTTGCTGTTGAGGAGGAAGAGGATTCCCATACATGTCTGTTGGTCCGGCAGATTGAGGAGGAAGTGGATTCCCATACATGTCTGTTGATCCGGTAGATCGAACAGGTAATGGATTTCCGAACATATCAGTTGGTCTGAGAGGTCGTTGGCTTTGTTGTTGTGGTACTGATTGAGGGACTGGTTCCAGCAGATTTCCATACATGTCTGTCTTTGGAGGGACCGGAACTTGGATAGTATTGCCATACATGTCAGTGCTAGTCACAAACGCTGTTTGAATTGGAGCATGCGAAGAAGGTTTCGTAGAAGTGCTAGAAGTTCCATAATACATTTCAGGATTTTGTGGCACTGGAACTCTTTTTGCCTTGAGAGTTTCTTCCTGATTCTTGTTTTCCAGGATTTGAACAAAGTCATTGAGGCTTGTTGTAGCTAAAGTGCCATTGTACTTCATGATTTCCAAGAAAGTATTCCATTGAGGTGGCAACGCATCTGCAAACTTTTTCACAATCTCTGCAGAAGTTGTAACAACCCCAAAATTTGCTAATTCAGTCAGCAAATGATTAAATCGACTTGTCAAATCACCTAACGACTCATTCTCCATACAAGTAAAACCATCGAACTCTTTCTTTAGCAGGTCTTTTCTCAATTGACGTGTCGCTTCATTTCCTACGCCCCTTGTCTTCAACGCGTCCCACAACCTCTTTGTCGTTTTGTAACTGACAAATTGATGATAAATATCTTTACTTAACGCCTGAGTAAGAATGGCATATGCCTTCTTTTCCAAATCATAGACCTTCTTCTGATCTTCCGTAAGATCTGCAAACGTAGCAGCAGATGATGCGGCAACCTCTATTGTTTGATCGAAATCTGTAATGAACCGCAACCACAATTCTGTATTTTGACCAAGAACGTATGTATGAAATCTATCAATCCATCCTGGATATTCATATAAGTGCATCAACTTTGGAGGCCGATTCAAACTTCCGGTTTCGCTCTCGCTTAAGAGAATGCTTTGAATACTTGGAGTTTGATTTGATACGAATGCCCATTGACCGGTAGAAGTTGCATTAGAAGATACCGGTGCGGGAGACGGAGTACCAAAATACATGTCTGTATTTACCGGAGTATTCCATCTTGGATTCATTTTTGATCAAGGAAAAATTGTTACACCAGTCGAAGGATCTGAGATCGAAAGACAAGCACAAACTTGTTAGACTTAAACAAACTGGGATCGAAAGATCAACACTTGTTCGAAGGATCAACAGTGTTCGAAAGATCACTGTTGAGTTTCGAGCAATGATTTCGAAAGACTCTCCTATCGAAGGATCCTTGTCTTTCGAAAAAGAACTGTAGATCGAAAGATGTATGCTTCGAAATGATTCCTTGGTTCGAAGGATGATGATCTATCGAAACTCCACTGATCGAAAGATGATCTTTCGACTTCGAAGGATATCTTTCGAACTGCTCTGACACAGTTGACAAAGAGTGACAGGTTGGTGAAAAAGGTGATGGGTTGGTAAATCTTTCGGCAGAAAGTATGGTTCAGACCATCGTTTTCTGCAAAAACAGATTTGAACAAATAAAATATAACCCAAAAATGACAAACTTTATCCAGAAACCGGTCACCGGAGAAGCCGGAATTTTGGTCGGAAATTGCCAAACACCTCAAAAACAAGTTTTTAAGTTACCCAACCCGTCATGCAACACACCCGGTTAGTTTAGAACACGTTTTAACGTAAAGATAAGCAAGAAAAACAGTAAAAACGGCTACAAAAACCAAGTGAGTTTTGTCCAAAACACTTCAAAGTCTTGTAAAAACTCGGTTTTTAACAAGGAAAAGAGCCACGGCTCTGATACCACTTGTAGGTCCCTCGGAGGTTGAGGTTTAACCTATTCCTTGTTATGTCTAACACACTAGCAAGTGCGGAATCCAAGCTAGCATGCAAACCGAGATAGAACAAGCACAAACACAACACACAAGGTTCACCGATTAACACCACTTGTATTAATACGAATGAAAGGTTCTGGTTACAAGCTCAATGTTTACAAATCAGTTTTGCAAACTCTCTAAGTATGTGTGTGTGCTCACAGCAGTATCTCTCTAAGTGTGTGTCTGTCGAAGTCTCCCCAATGTCTCTACTGAAATGAACACACTGCATGGGATTATATACCCAGCACAGATCATCTGGTCGAAGGATCAGAATTACTGATCGAAACATCATCTTTCGATCATGCATCCATCGAAGGATCCACATATACTTCGAAGGATGGCATATCCTTCGAAGTCCATCAGTATCCTTCGTGGGATATCTTTCGAGCTCATCGAAGGAAAGAAACAACCCTTCGATGGCCCAACCTTCGACACAGATAATTTACAACCTAATGATAACTGTTTGGCAAAGTCAAACCAGGAGGACGGTTGACTTGGTCAAACTTACATGACTAATAAGGACATGGTTTTACATCGTGACCGAATACAGACAAAGTACAGACACAAGTGCACCAACAGAAACTCGATGAAACAGACATGTTTCGTCGACATTAACTTTGTTTCGTCGACTTGGGCTTTGGCCCAAAACAGTTGAGGCCCATGTTGCATTCTGATTGGCCCAAAATTCATGTCACATGCACGCACACGATTCCAATTCAACTTGTTTCAGATTTGTGAAGTTTAGTCAAAGTTGTGACATCATCATGACATCATCATGATGATGTCATGATGATGTGTCAAGTGGGAAACGTTCTCGGCTCTCCGTGCTTCGTGTGTCGAACTCTGGGGCGCACGACGGAGGAATGCCGTGACGTCGGGCTTGAGCCGAACCTAACCGAGTCGAACTGAACCGAGTCGCGTCCACATAATATGTATCAACATTTACAATCTGAATTTTGAGAATTCATGTGTACGTATAGCATGTGCATTGTTTGGGCCAATCAACTTCTTTGGGAAGAAACTCTAGTGGACCGAAAATCCTTTGGGCCGAAACCCATTATGTCAGCATGCATGTCGACGAAACCTGTGTGAGTTTCGTCGACTTTGAAGTCTCGTCAAGCCCCCCCCATGTTTCGTCATATAGTTTCGTCGATATTAGAGGTTTCGTCGGGTCCATGAAGTTTGGCCTCTGATGTGGTTATATATACAGCAACTAGACAGAACGCAGAGAGAGAGAGAGAGAGAGAGAACTGAGAGTTTCATTTGTGTATTTCAATGTAATATCTTTCTGTAACGAAACTCTGTTAATTCAATATACAACCGTTAAACTTTATATCTTTTTGTTGTGTTTATCTCTCGCTCGGTTTGTATCGTAACATGGATTCCGCACTTGTTACGGTATTCGAAACAGGATCTCGTAGTTGTAGTTGTCCGGCGATCCGAAAACGGACCTACACTTTTATCTTAAATGAATGGGCCGCCATTCAGTGCGGATGTAAGCACATGCTTGTTGGGTTGGTTAAGTTCTATTAACGAGAATTCTTATTCACTATTCTTAACACCAGGTCATCCTGGCATGAATAAAATACTAAGGAAATTGGGACGAGTTTGGTATTCTTTCTTGTTTTATCGGGATTGGAGGATAAATTACAACTTCACAAGATGTCTTTGGAAGGCCTCAGGCAAAGATTATTTTAAGAGAACCAACAAAAAAACAACTCGATGACATTAGTCCAATTGAATTACAGGAAGTCCATGACACAAAGTTTTTCCACAATAATTGTGAGTGTGATGGATCTAATATTTTCAAAAGCAGGGATAATAAACTAGGGACAATAAACTAATCCAGACAATAAAAAGTCTTTACAATAACCCCTATGTTGCAAGTGTATGAATTATAATACCTTCCTAATGTGCAAATAAAGTAAGTTTTGATATTAGGATATACCAAGTTAACTGATAAAAAAATTGACATTATACAATAATAGTTATATATACAATTTATAAAAATGAAATTTCTTATTGTATAATTTTACAACAATTTAAAGTTGTAGGTCCCTCTGAGGTTGAGGTTTAACCTATTCCTTGTTATGTCTAACACACTAGCAAGTGCGGAATCCAAGCTAGCATGCAAACCGAGATAGAACAAGCACAATGATAAACACACAAGATTCAACGATTAACACCTCTTGTATTAATACGTATGAAAGGTTCGGTTACAAAGCAATGTTTACAAATCAGTTTTGCAAACTCTCTAAGTGTGTGTGTGTGTTCTGAACAGAATGTTCTCTATGTGTCTAACTTTCGAACTCCCAAATGTCTCTCTCGTCTTTTCAAGTGAACACACAACATGGGTATATATACCCGAACACATCATGTCTGGTCGAAGGATCAGACAGACTGATCGAAAGATCATCTGTCGACCAGGAATCCATCGAAGGATCACATATACCACGAAGGATGATATCCTTCGTGGTCTATCCTTCGAAGGTTATCTTTCGAGCTGATCGAAGGATCTAAACTATCCTTCGATCACACATCCTTCGACCCAAACATCTTTCAACCATTGTTCGAACTGTTTGGCCAAGTCAAACCGGAGGATGGTTGACTTGGTCAACCTTACATCAAAGACATCGTATTGTATCAAGACGAAATACAGACAAAGTACAGACACAAGTGCACCAACAAACTCCCCCTTGGCTGTAGCTTTGTCTGGCTGTAGCTTTGTCTCGATCTTTGTGACTTCAAGTCTTTGACGTCTTTTCAAGTCTTCAATGTCGGAGGATCTTTAAAGTCTTCACGTCTTGAAAGCAGAAAGTGTATCAACAAACTCCCCGTTTCATGTAGGAAGTGTGTTGACAAACTCCCCCTTAACATAAGCTCCCCCTTGAGTTATGCTCGTGAATATCTTGTTCTTTATGAAGTGAGATCCTTGTGGTGTTGATGATGGTCAGCGGCAACTCGATCATCTTCATCTTTTGAGCGCCTTCACGTCGTGTCTTCATTCCGAAGCTTGTCATCGACCATGTTCTCCTTGCCTTTAGAATTTGCACATGCAAGAAATCTAAACGCGTAATGAGAACAACTGCCTGGAATATCATAAGTAAGCGACACACATGTGACCATTGTTTAAACAAACACCGTCCGACAGTTTGAAAGTTTTAACAAATTTTATCAATTTCAAATTTTAACTTTCAACACTTGCAAATTTCGACCGTTTATGAAGATTTAGTCGTTTCGGTTTTCAATCAGGTTTCAGGTAACGAAGACTCGAGATCCAACATCGTACGATCGAAAATAAAATAGAAATAAAATCTTTTTGGCTTTTATAAAGTTTAAATTAAAACACACCTAAAATCTTTTTGGTATTTTTGAGTATTTCAAATGTAAAGACTGAAAGCAGTAAATAAATATATACAACGATGCGAAAAATGAAAGCATTAAATAAATATTTACAGACATTCTTTTTGCGAGTTTCGAGGGTAAGAGAATCATATCAGTGTACGGTCATGTCAAAACACTCTCTTTGTTCAATTAGTTAACATTAAGATAAGCATCCTATAACAATTATCGGTATTGTTGTCCACTTAAGCTTAACTTATCAAATGTAATCATGGCGAGGGGATACGTTAAGGTATGATTTATACTTACCGACTGGTGTTCATCCACATCACGACACATTCCCGTATCAAGGTATGCACGAGGGTTCATCTTACCGGTGAGTATACCGATTATCATCTGTTTGACCGTATATGATGTGAGATTCTCACTTATTTAGATTTGAAAACAAGCCCTATGTGATAGAATCACTTATTGATGAGGAACTTGATTTTCGATGCATGAGGGCACAGGAGCAAGTCCGTGAACAGGTCAGTACTTTCGTACAGCAGAGAGACGAACTTGAATCCCGGAAAGAATTTGTGATATATTATCACTTATTTGTTTGGACATGTGATTGTTGATCACTTATTGAGGTCGTATGCAGTATGTACACGTATGCATAGTATCATGGAAGATCTAGACTTGCGTCCCCGTTATATCTCGGTAAAAGATACAACCATGATACCCAGATGATAAGCAGCATAAAGACCGAATATCTCAGAACCTCGGCAATCTCTCAAACGAAATTTCGGTACTAAGACCATATGCCAATGAATGGTTCCCACCTGGTCTTCAGTCAATTTAAGTTTATATCACCCTGCACACTTTAAAATGATTGTGAGCCTACCGATACATCTTATATAGAGCTGCTTATCGTTTTTCATTTTAGGTTTAAAGAGGTTTAGACAGACCACTGATGTACTATCATTTTCTCTTTTGCTCGCCAGGAAACTCATTTTTGTTTTTCTATTGTTTTTGTGCTTTTGAAATTTTTTTTTTTTAATGTTTTTGGATTTTCAAATTTTGGATTTACTCCCCCTAAAATCAATAAACTAAGACAAATTTAAAACACAAAGGTATTTACAAAAATGATTTTCCGATGTTGGTTTTACTCTTGCTTGACCTTAATGCCGTTTACCAATAATAAATAGTCAAATCTTGATTTGTCAAATGCTTTGGTAAAAAGGTCGGCACGTTGGTCATCGGTGTGGACGTAAGCAACATCGATTAGCCTTTTCTCAAAGCAATCACGTATGAAGTGATACTTAATTTCGATGTGCTTAGTCTTTGAGTGCTGCACGGGATTTTTAGTGATCTGTAATGCAGCAGAATTATCAACGTAAATAGGAGTAGTTAGGAATTCAAAACCGTAGTCTCGCATGATTTTTAAATTCAGTACCATTGTCGCTACGTATCCGCCTAACCTTCAAATTATAGAGATTCTCAATCTGAATGATCAAGTTTTTGATAATACCGAAGGTTTCACTCTTATGTGCCATGAACGCCACCCAAGAAAATCTTGAATAATCATCAGTTATCACGAGGCAATATTGATCATTCCTAATGCTTTTGTGCTTGACAGGACCGAACAAATCCATGTGCAAACGTTCAAGAGGAACAGCCACCGTGTTGACTTTCTTTGTAGGGTGTCGCTTCTTCGTTTGTTTTCCTTTCTGGCACGAGACACAGACGTCTTGAAGATGGAAGTTTTTAAGAGGGACACCATTCACCAATTCATTTGACACTAAATGATTCATTTTGCGTAAGTGAATGTGACCCATTCGTCTGTGCCAAGAGATTGTGTCTTTTTCTGTGGCTTTGGAAACGAAACAAGTTGCTTGTGCAGACGTTGTGATAGCTTGGCTCATATCAAGGACATACAAATCATTTATCCTTGGAGCCGACAAGAGAATCCATTCTTTTGGAATTTTGAATCCGGGTTTCGGCACATAACATCCATTTGCATCAAAGTGTACTGAGAACTGCTTATCACAAATTTGAGAAACACTAAGAAGATTGTGATCAAGTTGTTGTACGAAGTTGATCTTATCAAAACTAACAACCCCGTTGGAAATCATTCCTTCACCCGTAATATATCCGCCTTTATCTCCAGCAAAAGCAACATAACCTCCTCTAATAGATTTGACGTCGTAGAGAATCTTCATGTCGCCTGTCATGTGCCTGGATGCCCCACTATCAACAATCCAATGACTACTGATAGTTCCTCCTGGAACACCCTGCACATGAACTCATATAATTAGTTGGAGATGGGGACCCAAGCCATTGTGGTCTTGGGTCTTCCATTTTCATCAACAACAATAACCTCTATTCTTTGATGATTCGAAAATTGTGATGGTCCCCCTGAATTTGTGGTTATTTTAGGTTTCCATGTCTGTTGAAGTTTACCAGTTTGATTGTTTGAAAGTTTAACTTCGTGATTGTTTGAAGTTTTTGAAAATTTTGAACTTTCTGGTTTAACTGAAACCGTTTGTTTTTGAACCACTTCATTTTTAAGTGCTTTTTCAACCACCTTGACTTGTTGGCGTTTCAGTTTGTTTTCCCTTTCTCTTACAAGTCGGGGATCTTGTTTTACAGACACAGATCGCTTTTGGTGATTGCGTTCACGGGGATCATCAACCTTAGCTTTCAACTTATGAAGATACGGACAGTTTCGGATTATGTGTCCAATGGTACCACATTCAAAACATGATCTTCGTTCAACAAACCCCGAAGTATCATGTGATCGTCTTGCCGATGATGATGAACTTTGTGATCCCGAGGTACTAGGTTTCGAACTGTTTGGTTCATTTCTTTTCAACACTGTTGCTTGTTTAACAAAATCTAAGTTAGATTGATTTTCAAACTTTGCAATTTTGTCCGTTCCCTTAGATTTCACAAAGTTCACATTCTTTTTCTTCTTCTGATTCGGCTTCCTTTGACCTTGAGCCGGTAATTTTCCTTTTGGCTTGGTATGGTTTTGCTGTTTTTGCACTGTTGGTAATTTCTGATTGCCAAATTGTTTTCTAACTTCAGCCTTTGGGATAGGAGGGCACTGTGTTACTGTAACACGTGATCCTGTCTTTCCCAAAAACTTACTTGTTGAATTTTCAAAGACTTTACTGATTAAAGATTGATTAACATTCTTAATAGGAAAATCTTTGTCAGAATAAATTTTATCATCACCAACAAGAGTGTACAGCAAATCCACACTCTCCGACTCTTTTTCAGACGAGGACTCGATTGCAACAGTCTTAGCGGGTTTTACAGGAGGATCACACAGAATATGATTCTCAAGAGGTATGTCCTCGTCATTTATCACCGCATGAGACTTTGCTGAATCAGTATCATCAGACTCATCATCAGAAGAATCAGCATCCTCAATCACAACTGGAGGATCCTGATTCTGTTCAGCAGTTACAAAAGTATCTGCTGACACATCCGAATCTGACGATACTTCTTTCTTGTATCCGAGTCCTGCTGCAAATTCCTCAACGTCCAAAGGAACAGATGGTTCAAAATGAATTCTATACTCCTCATCAGGCAGAGCATCAAAATTGTTTCTCACGGGTGGTGGACATTTCTTGTAACCTATGCATGTGACATCCCGTTTCTCTTTCTGAACATCAATGATGTGATCCAACACATAGCTAGAGCTCAAATAACTGTCTAACTTGAGTCGGATCGCCTCACTTTTTGTTTTAACACAAGCCATTTCCTTTTGCATTACCTCAAGACGAGTTATATAAAGGTTATTGTCAGTTTGTTTTCTGGAAACCATTTTTGTTAGCTCTGTTTTATCTTTCTTTAACGTTTCAATCATTAACTTAAATTCCTTTTCATGGTTTTCATAAAACATGTTGGCTTCGGTGCACTTGGAAAGATCAACAGTCAACTTTTGATTGTGGATGAATGTCACATCATATTTCTCTTGCAAAGCCTCGTGTTTGCTTTGCAATTCACACCACTTATCATTCAACGAAACATGTTTGTCTTGCAAGTCAAACAAACTAGCTTGTAAAGCATCATGTTTGCCTTGCAACTCAGACATGTTTGCATCCAAATCATAAAGGCTGACTTGATGAACTGTCGACATTAGCCATAAAGGCTGAATGGAGAGAAGACGAAGAATAAGCAGCTTGATCCACCAAGATAGATCTTCTTTCAGTTCCTGCTGCAGCTTCTTCCAAAATATCATCAATGTCTGCATCGACTGACGCACTCGATGTCTCATCCACCTGATCATTGCCTGAAGTGGAGGATTCTTCATCTGAACTTCCACTGTAACCGGAGCTGTCTTCATCTTCAGAAGATTCACTACCATTGGTGGAAGATTCTCCACCACTGGCGTGTTTAAGATCCTTGACAACTTCAGCAAAACAAGCTGTTCCATCTGGAGCATCATTTCCCAACTGGATTGACCAATCACAGCCTTCATCTACTTGAACCACAAGTGCCTGGTTGGCATTTGATGGTCCTGCTTGGCTTTGGTTGTTGACAGGTACCAACGTACGAACATTGTTCCTGTTCTGGTTCTGCTGGTTGCCTTGACCTCTGAAAGGATTTTGGTTTCCATGTTGAGATGGCCTTGTACATTCACGCTTGAAATGACCACGTTCACCACAATTGAAACATTTGACTGCCTGCTTATCAAACCCATACTTGGTGTCTTTCTTGCTCTCCAAGCTGGTTCTGCCAGTTCTTTCCATGAAATCCTTTGCTCGCCTAACAGCACTGGCAAAGGCCCACTTGATGTCCATCATCTCCATCTCCTCTTTATCGATCTGCTGATAGTCTTCTTGTGTCAGATTAATGTTACCAATCTGACCTTCCACTAATCCACAGTATGCGCTCACCAAGGTGTTTAGCAGCTCCATGTGTTCCTTAGCTACTTCCACACTGACTTTAGAAAAGCTTGAGGTGTCGAGCCGTACTGTATTTGGCTTTGATTGTTGACCAGCAGATGATATGCTTCCATAACAAGCTTGCTGTTGAGGAGGAAGTGGATTCCCATACATGTCTGTTGGTATGGTAGATTGAGGAGGAAGAGGATTCCCATACATGTCTGTTGTTCCGGTAGATCGAGCAGGTAATGGATTTCCGAACATATCAGTTGGTCTGAGAGGTCGTTGGCTTTGTTGTTGTGGTACTGATTGAGGGACTGGTTCCAGCAGATTTCCATACATGTCTGTCTTTGGAGGGACAGGAACTTGGATAGTATTGCCATACATGTCAGTGCTGGTCACAAACGCTGTTTGAATTGGAGCATGTGAAGAAGGTTTCGTAGAAGTGCTAGAAGTTCCATAATACATTTCAGGATTTTGTGGCACTGGAACTCTTTTGGCCTTGAGAGTTTCTTCCTGATTCTTGTTTTCCAGGATTTGAACAAAGTCGTTGAAGCTCGTTGTAGCTAAAGTACCATTGTACTTCATGATTTCTAAGAAAGTATTCCATTGAGGTGGCAACGCATCTGCAAACTGTTTCACAATCTCTGCAGAAGTTGTAACCACCCCAAAATTTGCTAATTCAGTCAGCAAATGATTAAATCGACTTGTCAAATCACCTAACGACTCATTCTCCATACAAGTAAAACCATCAAACTCTTTCTTTAGCAGTTCTTTTCTCAATTGACGTGTCGCTTCATTTCCTACGCCTCTTGTCTTCAAAGCATCCCATAACCTTTTCGTTGTCTTATAACTGACAAATTGATGATAAATGTCTTTACTTAACGCCTGAGTAAGGATGGCATATGCTTTCTTTTCCAAATCGTAGACCTTCTTCTGATCTTCCGTTAGATCTGCAAATGTAGCAGCAGATGATGCGGCAACCTCTATTGTTTGATCGAAATCTGTGATGAACCGCAACCATAATTCTGTATTTTAACCAAGAACGTATGTATGAAATCTATCAATCCATCCTGGATATTCGTATAAGTGCATCAACTTTGGAGGCCGATTCAAACTTCCAGTTTCGCTCTCGCTTAAGAGAATGCTTTGAACACTTGGAATTTGATTTGATACAAATGCCCATTGACCGGTAGAAATTGCATTAGCTTGAGAAAATACCGGTGTGGAAGATGACGGAGTACCAAAATACATATCTGTATTTACCAGAGTATTCCACCTTGGATTCATTTTTGATCAAGAAAAATAAGAACCTGAAAATCACAAACTTGTTAAGCATAAACAGACTAAGGATCGAAAGATCAAAGCTTGTTCGAAGGATCAACAGTGTTCGAAAGATCACTGTTGAGTATCCTTCGATGAGCTCGAAAGATAACCTTCGAAATGATTCATTGGTTCGAAGGATGATGATCTATCGAACCTCCACTGATCGAAAGATGGACTTTCGAAATGATTCCTTGGTTCGAATGATGATGATCTATCGAACCTCCACTGATCGAAAGATGATCTTTCGACTTCGAAGGATATCCTTCGATCGGTTCTGACACAGTTGACAAAGAGTGACAGGTTGGTGAAAAAGGTGATGGGTTGGTAAATCTTTCGGCAGAAAGTATGGTCAGAACATGATTTTCTGCAAAAACTGATTTGAACAAATAAAATATAACCCAAAAATGACAAACTTTATCCAGAATCCGGTCACCGGAGAAGCCGGAATTTTGGCCGGAAATTGCCAAACACCTCAAAAACAAGTTTTTAAGTTACCCAACCCGTCATGCAACACACCCGGTTAGTTTAGAACACGTTTTCACGACAAGAAAAGCGATAAAAACAGTAAAAACGGGTTCAAAACCAAGAGAGTTTTTGTCCAAAACATTCCAAAATCTTGTAAAAACCCGGTTTTTAACAAGGAAAAGAGCCACGGCTCTGATACCACTTGTAGGTCCCTCTGAGGTTGAGGTTTAACCTATTCGTTGTTATGTCTAACACACTAGCAAGTGCGGAATCCAAGCTAGCATGCAAACCGAGATAGAACAAGCACAATGATAAACACACAAGATTCAACGATTAACACCTCTTGTATTAATACGTATGAAAGGTTCGGTTACAAAGCAATGTTTACAAATCAGTTTTGCAAACTCTCTAAGTGTGTGTGTGTGTTCTGAACAGAATGTTCTCTATGTGTCTAACTTTCGAACTCCCAAATGTCTCTCTCGTCTTTTCAAGTGAACACACAACATGGGTATATATACCCGAACATATCATGTCTGGTCGAAGGATCAGACAGACTGATCGAAAGATCATCTGTCGACCAGGAATCCATCGAAGGATCACATATACCACGAAGGATGATATCCTTCGTGGTCTATCCTTCGAAGGTTATCTTTCGAGCTGATCGAAGGATCTAAACTATCCTTCGATCACACATCCTTCGACCCAAACATCTTTCAACCATTGTTCGAACTGTTTGGCCAAGTCAAACCGGAGGATGGTTGACTTGGTCAAACTTACATCAAAGACATCGTATTGTATCAAGACGAAATACAGACAAAGTACAGACACAAGTACACCAACAAAAGTAATACGGCGAGAATAGGTCCAATGTTTTCCACCAGTCTTGCCTTTCTCAACCTGAATAAAATACCCTCGCCCTATACGACGCGTAGGTATGATGTACTTCCAATGTTTGGCTGACGACCAATCACCGCCTTTTAATAAATTGGTCCTATAGGCGTCGTAGTATAGGGTTGACCTACACGGCGTGTATAGTCCTGTACGTCTCGTATAGGGCACCATGGGATGTCCAAATAACCCCTATTTTAGTTATATATCTTTGTATTTAAATGTCTTTTAGTAAATCACCAACAAAATATGGAACTTTAGGTTGAAACCGGCAGTACTGCAACAGGATATGTTTTATGAATGATACGTTAGATGGAGCCTCTGAATGTTAGTTAAGAATTAGATCTGGTGTTCGGATTAGAGGATGTTTTCAGTGGTAAATCACAATCAACAGTATATTTTTTTTATATTAAATGGATATAAAACAAGAGAAAATCAAACATGAATTGTATGAAATATATGAGCGTAATAGGATACATAAGTCAACATCAACAATGAACGTCTATTATATTAGAATTTGGATTGAATCTGTTGAACGACCTTGCTGTCAACTTGAAAGGCCTTTGCAAGAATATCTCCAGCGATATCAGGGTTCGATCCAAACACAGCATTTGCAATTGTAATGACACCTGGATTTTGACTGCTCAGACCAGCAATTGCAAGAGCATAGCCATTTCCTACGTTTTGCTGGAAATGAATCAGACCTTCCGGGAACACGAAAACATCGCCCTTCTGAAGTAGTTTTGTGAATAGACGATTTTCAGGGTTTGATGTGACAAAACCGACTAGAAGACTTCCTTCAATGACAGTCAATATTTCTGTGGCTCGAGGATGCGTGTGTGGAGGGTTAATGCCCCATGGAGCAAAGTCAATACGGGCCATGGAAATACCAAGGGTGTTGAGTCCTGGCAA